>VWYK01065118.1:0-14671 GCA_013399775.1 Semnornis frantzii | reverse complement strand
GATGTAGTCTACCTTGACCTTGGTTGATGCTGGAAGAAGTGGGAGATGGCTATTGTGAGTACTTGACCTACCACTTATGTAAGCAATATTTTACTACATTCAAATGTTCTTAGTGTAAGGCACCTTTGAATTGGGAAGGATTGTGTAAGAATTCATGTGCACTGAAATGCAGCTCAACAGGTGCTTTTTGAGTGTAGTGGACAACCAACCAGCTTATATCCTTTAATAAAAATCAGAACTTTAATTGTAGAAGCTTGTAGGAATAAAATTCAGTTGATCTTTTAAAAGAATGCAGTCATTCATAGGAATATTTCTTGTTACACTTCTTTCTTAAGACAATTTTGAAGTAGGTTTAGTCTCAGAATCTCAGAATTAACCAGGTTGAAAAAGACCTTCAAGACCAAGTCCAACTTATCACTTAACACCATCTAATTAACTAAACCATGGCACTAAGTGCCTCTTCCATTTTAACACCTTCAGTGATGGTGACTCCACCACCTCCTTGGGCAGCCCATTCCAATGGACAATCACTCTTTCTGTGAAGAACTTCTTCCTAACATCCAGCCTAAACCTTCCCAGGCACAGTTAGAGATGGCGTCCTCTTGTTCTGTCACTGGTTGCCTGGGGAAAAAAAATATTATTCCTTATGAAAAGAGGGAAAACTTTTAGAATTAAACATGGATCATAACTATTGCATTGTTGTGGATGTATTGTGCTAAAACCCATTCTTATATCACTGTGCCTTTGATACATATGTAGGAAGCAGTGCCTGTCCAATGCTAATCAGTTTTGAGCCTCTCACTATGAGGATATTGAGGTGGTGGTGCATGTCCAAAGGAAGTCAGAAAATCTGGTAAAAGCTCTAGAGAACAAGTCTTACGAGGAGCAGCTGAAGGAGCTGGGATTGTTTAGCCTGTGGAGAAGGAGTCTGAAGTGAGGATTTCTACAACTACCTGACAAGAGGTTGTGTTGAGGTGGAGGTCAGTCTCTTCTCCCAAGTAACAAGTGATAGGGCAAAAGGAATCAACCTCAAGTTGTACCAGGAGAGGTTTAGATTAGACATTAGAAAAAATTTCCTCACCAAAAGGATTGTCAAGCACTGGAACAGGCTGTCTATGGAAGTGGTGGAGTCACCATCCCTGGAGGTATTTAAAAGATGTGCAGATGTGGTGCTAAGGGACATGGTTTAGCAGTAGAGTTGGCAGCGCTGGATCAACAACTGGACTCGATCTCAAAGGTATTTTCCAACNAGCACTGGAACAGGCTGTCTATGGAAGTGGTGGAGTCACCATCCCTGGAGGTATTTAAAAGATGTGCAGATGTGGTGCTAAGGGACATGGTTTAGCAGTAGAGTTGGCAGCGCTGGATCAACAACTGGACTCGATCTCAAAGGTATTTTCCAACTGTTGTAGTTTTTTTGTGCAAGAGTGCAACAGAGTGAGATATTCTGCTTTACACTTTTTCTGAGGAAAAAGGGCAGTAAAAGAATAACACTCTCTCTGAACTGGAGAAAGATTGTAGTTAAAGATGCGCAAGAGAAGATACAGCATACATGAATCCTTAACAGCTAATACAGATACAGGATACATGAGAATTCCCCTCAAAACCTCCCCCCCCACCAGTCAAACCAAAAACCACCACCAAAATCCCAGTGCTCATTGTCTCACATCCCTCATTGTCTCCCATGCCATGGCCTACCACGGGGTCCTCCTACATAATTATCTAGTTAACAGATAAGATCCCTTTGGAGAGTTGAAGAGGCAGGGAGAAAAGAGAGCAAATCGACCTTGCTGCTTAAAGTGTTTGGAGGATTATGAGATTGAATAACATAATTATGATACCCAGGGACGACTAGTTTGTTCCCTGAAATGGATCTTGGTCTCTGCAGTTTTCTCAGAGACTGAAATAACCTGGAACCCCTCAAACCATGACACCAATCTAAACAATTCTATGATAGAAAACTAAGTTCTGGTCTCCACAGACTAAAGTGTTTTCAGCAGAATGAGTGCTGCCTTTTGGTGTTGTATTTGAAAGGCCATGCTGATGTTGGTGGTTTGTGCATAAATGGCAAGAAAAAGCTTACTTTGAGTGAGAATCATCCTTGATTGTTGGGAAACTTTATTGTGCATAGATACACTAGAATGGGGGATGCAGAGAGAATCTGCTTTGTCCTTTAGGTGCTGGCAGAAGAAAAGCTGATTCTTCCTGGTAGTCTACACTCACACTGATGGGCTTCCTTCACAAAAGGGTGCTGTAATTATTCGCAGTTCTTTATCACCCTGCTATGTTTAATTATGTTCACGTTGTCTAATGCATCTTTAAAAAAGGACACATTTCCTTTTGTTTAAACAACAATCTTAACTCAGAGATGTGTGCTGTAGTGTTTGCTTTAAGGAACGGAAAGGCAGCACCAGCATGTTTTGCAGAAATGAGAAGTGCTTTAGTGTAATTTCTCTGTGCTGTTGTGGAATCCAAGTATTTTGAGGTTATCTGAATTTCTCTAGAAAGCTACTACTGCTTAACATTGTCTTAAAATAGCTTTTATTGTAATTTCAGCCTTCGCCCCCCCTTAAGCATATTAGTCATTTCAGATGGGTAACAAGTAACATCCTAAACCCTCAAGCAGCTGAGATACCTGAATGTATGAGTTCTTTGAAAGCAAAAACCCTGAGAGATGGGGCTGTAGAAAGCTGTGGGCTACTTGCCCGTTTGAACATATGCTTCTTGTCTTGGACCAGGGACTGGGTTTCTAATAAATTGCTGCAAACACTGCAGCCTTTGAGCAGTCCATGAGATTTTTTTGAGAGTTGCTGAATGCTTTCCTTTTAGAGTTCATTATTTAGCTTCTGGTTTTGCTACTTTTATTTCCTTTGTTTTGTGATGTAGGAGATTGTGTTGCACATTTTAGGGCTTTTTTGTACAGGTGAGAGTCCTCTGAGTGGTGAAATAAATTAGTCTATCCGGTATCTGAAGGGGACCTACAGGAAGGCTGAGGAGGGCTTATTTACAAGGTCTTACAATGACAGGACAAGGGGCAATGAGTTTAAACTGGAAGAAGGGAGATTTAAACTGGGTGTTAGGAGGAAGTTCTTTACAGTGAGGGTGGTGAGACACTAGCACAGGTTGCCCAGGGGGGTTGTGGCTGCACCTTCCGTGGAGGGGTTCAAGATCGGGTTGGATGAGGCATTGAGTGAGCTGTGCTAGTGGGAGGTGTCCCTGCCTGTGGCAGGGGGTTGTAACTAGATGATCCTTGAGGTCCCTTCCAACCTTACCATTCTGTGTTTCTATGATTGTTATTAATAACCATGTATTTGCTGTTTAAAATTACCAGAATGTGTATTTTGAGTAAAATTACAGCGTATATTCTGGGACAGGTAAGTCCTAAGAATTTTGTTTCACCTTCTCTTTTGATCTTAAGGAGTTAATATACTGTAGCTTAATTTCCAGATAAATTGGTACATTAGATCTTGAACTGTTTGTTAAAGCACGCGTTCTCAGAGACTCACCAGCTGCTGATCCCAGAACCTGCTGTGTTACCTCTGCTCTGCTGTGCCATTTTCCTCAGTGGTGCCCAGACCTGCCTTGAGCAACATTTGTGCTGCTGCTTTTTCTTCTTTGAATGATAACAATTTCCTCCCCTTGCCTCACAAGCTGTGGGATGCTTGTAGGATGCAGCCAGCACGGGACAGCAAGGGCTGACTGCGGGTTCTCTGTGTGGTTTTGGCAGAGGACCAGTCTTCCTTCTTAGCAGCAGATAGGTGACTTTGATCTCCCAGCTCTTCTAGATGTCTTTAGGAAACTGACAGCATTTCCTCATAGCCATAACTGCTTTTATCACACAACTCTTTTTCAAATGGCCTGGCTGTTTACCAGCTGGCACCATCTCTCTTGCAAGCAAACCTTCACTTCAGCTCTCATCACATCATTTTGCCCATTCTGCCCCAGGATCCCCTCTGTTGATGTGAATGGCACCACTGTGCTTTGACAGGAGTTATAATGGGAAAACAATTCTTCCTTGGTGCATCAGAGCGAGGAGGGGATGTGATGTCTGCTGTCCTCCTGAAAGTTCACTGTTTAACTCTCAGCACTTCTGCTCTGTTGCGTGTTCCTCTCCTGGCTTTTATTCTCGCAGATGTAGAGGTCACCACTTTGCAGGTTCCAGAAAGAACCAGCCCCATAAGGTGTTCCAGGTGTTTGTGTAATTCTGTCTTTGCTGTATATCTCAAAAATCCACAAATGCATATCTAGCTCAGTAGATTTCATTTCTTTTTCCTCATGAGGAGTTTTTATACATAAGCTCAGGATGAGACTTGCAGGCTCCATCTCCTCCATATTTAATTCTCTTTTCGAAAATACTACTTTCCCTTGAAGGAAGTTCATGTTTAGATTAGAGAGAAGCACATGAAAAATCCATGTGGCTTTTCTCTTCAGAAGTATATCAGATCTTCTTACAGCCTGCCTTTTTTGTCTTGGGTATGCATTAGAGTGAGGAGTTTATTTTACTAACAACAAGGCAGATGGATCAAAGAGGATCAGTTACTGGATAATACTTGAAATGAGGAGGCAGGTGAAATTATGTTTCCAGGAATGTCTTTTAAGAAGATACATTTTTGTTTGTTTGTTTTCTATTTATTGATATTTATGTAGACACTGTTTTACAAGGAAACTCAAGTGGATTTTGGTTTTCTACCCTCCAGCATACAAGGAGACCATGCAAGGAAAGGCTTACCACAAGGGTATGAAGTCTAAAGTAAGAAATAGCCCAAACTGACTCTCTTGATTCTGTTATCTTTAATTTTAATAAAAGCACTGGCATCATCCAAGATGCTCATTTGCTGAAGATGCCATTGATTAATGCAAGATGGAATTGGGTAATGGTTGAAATGGAGGTGGTGAAACTTGAGTGTCTCCCTTTGGAGCTCCTCTGTCCTACATGAACTCATCTGTTGAAGACATCTGTGCAATCAACGTTTTATTCCTGGCTTTCTCACATGAATTTCCACATTCTTCTTAAGGGTTTATTATCTTTTTTGTGTTTGGCAGTGCCCTGTTTTATTTGTGAAGTGTTAGACTTTCCTTCTGTGGCAACATACAGTGCCGAAGGTGCTGAGGAGATCAGTGGGATGCTGCAGTCTGTGGTCAGTAGTGTTGGAAGTCTTTTGCAGTACTTTAGATGGGACCATCAGAAATGCAGCTGGCTTGCAAGATCCGGATATTTAGCCACAAAACTTTATTTCTTTTGAGACTCTGTGCTGCTCTGAGGCTGCGAGCAGGAAAGTTGTCAATATAGCTTGGTGTTTTTTCTTCAGCTAAAGAGGCTTTTTAATGTTTTAAATCAAAGATGGGAAACGTAGGGTAAGTTGTCTGCATTTCAAGTTTTGGTTTTCTTATTGTCATGAATATAATTTGTATGTAGATCTCTCCTAAGTTTCTAATAAAGGCTAATGAGGCCTTTTCGGAGAAGGTATTAGGATCAAAAAACCTGGTTATAGAAATCCAAAATCACTGCGCCCTTATTATGTCTTCAGGACTTAGTAGTAATCAGCAAAAACTTTCTTTGCAATGAATGAGCGAGTGACATTTAAAACTCCATCTGTTGCCTACGGTGCGGTGCTGCACGATGTGTTTCAGTGGGTGATGGGATGATTAATTTTGGTTCCCATTCATGCCGCATGAAATATTCTCAGAGCAGGGAATGACTCCAGCCCTTACTGAACTGCAGCATGTGTGGTGCTTGTAGGAAATCTCAGCTGCTGTTTACTTCCAGCTTGTACGCCAAGAAAGGATCCGGACTGCGTTTTGCATTCACCCACGCAGCTCCGTAGCAAGCTATGCAAAAATACTGATGATTGTGGTGTGCTGACCTGCCTGCTTTTGAGGGATGGCTCTGTCACCAGTGCGCCTGCAGCTTTCCCTTCTTTATGAATCTGTCATGACCAGAGAAATGGCCTGGCCCCATAAGCAAGCACCACCTTTGGATCTTGGGATGGAATAGCTGTCTTACTTTGCCATCTTGCTCACCTTCAGACAAACCATGATCTGATGCTTAAGCTTGTTGTAGAATTGTAGCCCAACATACTCCCCCTTGATTTCCTGGTCCTTGCTTTTGAAAGAGTAGAGGTAAAAAGTAAAAAGAGGAGATAATGCACTGCTGCTCCCTGCTGTCCTATCCACCCCACTTTCCTAGCCTCTCTGCATAGTCCTTTAGTTTGCCCTGGCATGGTACAGATTCATGGAGGAGCCTGACAGGTCCGTGCCTTCATCCTCCTGTCCCATATGATGCTCATGCTGTGCCACAGAAGATTTTATTTTCCTCCTGCTACCACCAACCACATGGGGTTGTGGACAGAGAGAATAAGTTGAATATAGATGGCAGTGCGTTGTGTTTGTGTTTTTTTTTTTTTTTCCCCCACCTATTAATTTATGCTTATATTTGGGGCATCCAGGGTGCTGTAGATAAAAAGTGAGTAAATCTCATGTACTCAGAGTGCTGCGCTGTGTCTTCATCTGTTTTGTTGCGCTTACACGCAAAATACTCCTCTCTTATCCTGGCACTGCAGTCAGATACTGCAGTAGCTTGTTTCTATTAATAGCTCTGATCTCACCGTCTCTTAGCATTTTGGTGAGTTTTGACATTTTCGGAAGTGGAAGCCCCGCTGGAAAAAAAAGTGCCTGAGCTACCTAACCACTGCATGGGCTGCTGCCTGCACCGCTGCCCACTGCTGCCAGCGCTGTGCAGGCAGAGCAGGCAGTTCCCAGGTAGGGGAAACTTATTTCACAATAATCTAAAGACACTCAAATATCACAAGTTTTGCTTCCACTGCAGCTCCCTCAGCTGTGCCTGAAGCAAGCAATTTCTACTTGTCTCCTTTCCAAGCTGATTTCAAGCCAAACTAAGGCACTGGGTTTTAGGAAACAGCAATTTGCAGCTTTAAAGCCTGCCTGCACCCTGCTCCTGACATGCTGAAGTCTTTTCTGCCGGCAACCACCTGGTGTTTGAAGGCTCTGCAAAATTCAGGAAATTTTGTAAAAATCAAAAACTAGGCAGCAAGGGCAGCCCCCCAGGAAATAAAGTTGGTGGAACAAACACAAGATATTTTGCTTCTGCACTGTGATGAAAGCAACTGAGAAGAATGCTTGGAACAGGAGGTCCATGCACACACATTCTCAGCATCCCAGAACTCACACCATGCCAGGATGGAGTTGATTCACAGCTCAGTGGGTTGGGGTTGTCTCCGATGGCAACAACCAAGGACTTGGAGATGCTGAGCACGGGCTCTCGGGTTTTGTATTTATGTTTTTTGTGTGTACTGGAAGGCTGACGTGCTACTATTGGCAGAATCTGTCTGGAGGGCAACGCTTGCATGCCAGTAATTAGAAAGCGAACTCATTAGTTAGAAATAAAGTGCAAGTCCAGAGAGGGTGGGAGATGGGGGGAGAAGCTGAGTCAGTGGTTTCTGGAAAGACCTGGCCGGGAGGTTCAGCTGCAGCCATCCAGAGGAGCGTCCCCTGCCTGGTGTGTAGCGATTTGGAAAGGCACCAGGGACTATAGAGTTACTGTAGGAGAGACATGCACTTTTCTTGGGAGTTTGTGCACTCTGTCTCCTAAGCTTGATCCGTCACAGACGCACGTGGTGGTATGTCCCTACTTTATATACTCTTGGGGCTTGCGGGAGGGTGCTGCTGTTCTTTCTTCAGCCTTTACCAGACACTCGTTCCCAGGGTTTTGCAGTAGATTTGGGGAGGTTAATGATTTCTTCCTTCAAACCAAAGGGAATTGTCGAGCAAAGGAGAGCAGGGCAGCTGAAAAGGAGCTGTGTGAATTCCGTGGGACTCACTCTGTGCCGGCAAGAGGGAGGAGGTCTCGAGGAAAACATTTCATGCACTTTCCATTTGAAGGTGATGTTGTCTTTAAAGTGCGAGTGAGGCAATATTCTGTGCTGCTTAAATTTAAAAAGGAATAAAGAGTCTTTCTGGCAACAACATTTGATTTTTAAAATAAAAAGTAGTTTGAGAAATATTTTTGAAGTTCAGCTTAAGTAAAGATTTGTTGAAATAAGATTTGAGCTTGAATCTTGGCTTCAGATGTCCCGTGTCTGTCTCATACTGAAATTTTATTTCAACACACTTTTTCAGGGTATTTTCAGGACTAAGTCATCCTATATTTTCATCCTTTAAGGATTTTTATGAAAATGCTGTATCATAGAAGGAGAAAAAAATACAGTTATCACTGTTACTTTTATTTAAATAATTTAATATTTAAATAGTGTTACTTTCTCCTAATCCCTTCCAATATGTTCAGTACTTGTAGAGAAGTTATTTTCCATTTTGGAGCATGGAAGAAATTCAACATATGACTGATCTGATAATGTGTTTTATCTGCAGCCTTTAAGTGAAATGTTAAACATTTTTTTTGTAGGAAACACACCCTTGCTTTCAAGTTTGAAGTTATCAGTTTATTTTACAGCAAGTGTGTTTAACAACTTCAGTGTATTTAAGATGACTTCCACTCAGTGGTGTTATGGGCAAGCTGTGAGATGTCAAATTTGCAATCTCCGCCACGAGGCTGCTCTGTGCCGGCAATCGATGGGGACTAGAATGCTTAGAATGCTTTAGGTCTTAATTAACGTACAACACACAGGCAGTTCTTTGATGCATGGCCATGTTTTATTTATTTTAGGAGGGAAAACCAGCAGTGTTTCTGACTTGGTATAAAAATAATGGTAACTTGACTGTGGAAAAAAAAATCCTACATGCCTAGGTTAAAAAAAAAAAAAAATTTAAAAAAATTTCCTCCTGTTTTCTCCTTCTGTTCTTACAGGGAAGAGAGAGGCAGGGAGAACATGAGATTTATTATTCATAATCACAATCTTGTCTTCTAATTCATGGGTTTGGCATTTGTCATTAGAACTCTGAATATAGGCTTTGTGCTTTTGCTAACGTCATGAATCTGATTGTATTAATATGTTCTCAAGGCAGAACTTATAAAAGCAATTTGCTGGTCTACCATAAAATATTCATAAGAATACAGGCTTTTTTGTTTTGTTGATGTGTTCATTTAGCAGAGAAGGTTTTATTGTTTTCAGGAGGGCTCTGTAGGTCAGAAGCACTCGCCACTTCTGTGGGGAACTCATGGCATTTCAAATAGGGTTTTTTTGAGACTGAAATAGTAAGAGTCGGGGATGACGCAGCCTCTGCTGAGACTCTGAATGGGAATTGTGGTCGCGATCTCTGCAGCTGGCGCCCTGTGCCCGTATGTTGGGCATTTCGGGGTGGGGGATGCATCGCCTCGGATGGGAAACTGGAGGTTCATCAAGTTTCTTGAGTCTGTTATCCAGCATGGCACAAGTTAAGGCTGTTATCAGGGAGTAAAGGAGGAGTCATTTATCATAAGACACAATCACAAGTTGTAGTGGTCACAAGCAATAGTTTATTCCTTCTGGCTGAGACTGGATTTATTTTAAGATGTTGAAAGGTTTCATTTTCTGCTTTTAGGAAATACAGTGTTTGGATCATAAAGGTGCGTGTGGGAAAGCACACATGGATTGTGAGGAAAATTGCATTTAACCTAAATAGCTCTGACAAATTCCGTGAGCTGTATTGAAGATAAACAGTTTTACGTGGAGACTGGGTAAGCGGGAGCGAGTGACTGCTACCTCTGTATTAGTAACACTGACCTTTAGTCCACATGTATAAAAGATGGGAGATGTTATTGCCAGGTGCTCAGAAATCTTTGGCTTGACATAAAAATAGTCAATGCATTTAAAAGGCTTGTGATTCACAGAGCCCACTGCACCGTTTGGCATACTGACTCACTTGGTTTGATCCTCTAGGATTAACTGTTTCAAGCTCTGATGGAGCCTTGGAGGCTATAAAGTTGCATTAAATCTTAATCAAGATTATTTTGGGGGAGCTTTGCAGCTCTGGGGCAGTTTTCTATAAATCTGGAACTGGGGGAGTAACATTGTGGCTCCAGCAATGCTTGCTCGTGTCTGTATGTAGCACCTGGCTGGGTGGACGTTACTTCCACATGGATCCCATTCGTTGGCAATGGTTGTTTGTCTTCATTCTTATTCTGGAGTGATTGGTGTAGGTCTAGTTTGATGGAGTAAGACCAAGAGCCAAGTTGTACGATGCTGTTTCAGTTGCTTTTAAAGGTGGATCTAATTCATGCTGGAAAGCTGCTGCCCCCAGAGAAGTGGTGTGGCAGCCCATGAACATACCCAAGATTTGCCACCCAAAAAAATTGCTGCTCTTCCAGGAATTATCACTGTGCGTCTTTTGGAACATACAGTAGTTACATTAGCGTGCTCAGGGTATAATATCCATATGCAGGTGGCTAAAGTGGACTTTTGATAGCCACAATGTGTCACATCCAAGGGCAGGTCCTGCTTAATGGACCTATCTCCTACACAGTGACCCATTCGGTGGATGAAGGAAAGGCTGTGTATGCTGTTTATCTGGACTTTAGAAAAGCTTTAGACATCACAGTATCCTCCTGGAGAAACTTGCTGCTTATGGCTTGAATGGTTGGCTGATTCACTAGGTTAAGAACTGGCTGGATGACCAGGCTCAAAGAAGGGTGGTGAATGGAGTTAAATCCACTTGGCAGCCAATTACTAGTGGTGTTCTCCATGTCTCAGTATTTGGACCAGTTCTCTTTAATGTCTTTATCAATGAGATGAATGAGGGAATTGAGTGCACCCTCAGTAAGTTTGCCGATGACACTAAACGGAGCGGGAGTATTGATCTGCAAAGAGATCGACAGACTGAATCAATGGGCTGAGGTCAATTATATGAAGTTTAACAAAACCAAGTTGCAGGACCTGTACTTAGGTCATACCAACTCTGTGCAATGCTATAGTCTGGGATGCAAAGTGGCTGGAAAGTTGCCTGGTGGAAAAGGACCTGGGGGTGCTGGTTGACAGCCATCTGAACATGAGCCAACAGTGTACTCAGGTGGCCAAGAAGGCCAGTGGCACCCTGGACAACATCAGGAATAGTGTGACCAGCAGGAGTAAGGAAGTGATTGTGCTCACTCACAGTGTAGACTGGGCTCTGGTCAGGCTGCACCTCACATACTGTGTTTGGGCCGCTCACTACAAGATGGACATGGAGTTGCTGAAGTGAGTCCAAAGAAGGGCAACAAAGCTAGTGAAAGCAAGTCTTATGAGGAACATCTGAGGGAACTGGGATTCTTTAGTCTGGAGGAGGCTAAGGATAGACCTCCTCACTCTGTACCAGCTATTAGAAAGGATGTTGTAGTAAAGTCTGGGTTGGTCGTCTCTTCCTGGTATCAGATGATAGAGAAGAAATGAGTTAAAATTGTGCTGGGGAAACTTTAGATTGGATATTAGGAAAAATTTCTTTCTTGCAAGAGTGGTCAGGTATTGGATGAGATTGCCCAGAGAGGTGGAGTCAACATCCCCAGAGGTGTTTGAGAAGTGTGTAGACATGGCACATGGTTTAATGGCCATGGTGGTGTTAGGTCGATGGTTGGACTTGATGATCTTAGAGATCTTTTCCAACCAAAACAGTTCTATCATTCTGTGATTGCCTTTTGGGGTTGTCTTGGTTTGTTTTGTAAAAACACAAATTAATTTGCATTTGGACCCTCTTTTGTTCTGTCTTCCTGTTTTCCATATATATATATATACTTAGTAATGGATTTTTTCCTGACATGGAAACTTTACACTCTTACTTTAAGACACATCCCATTTCCCACAGTCCTTGTGAGAACTCATAGTTTCTGATGGCACTCTTGGCCCCATACATCATCCTACTGCAGCAGGTACTGTAGAGAGATAGTTTTGCTGGAGCTCGAGCAGTACTAGAGGAAAACGTTCCCCCATCACTTTGAAATCCTGGCAAAACTGGATCTAATTTAAAGCATTGCATCTAAGATGAGAAGTTTCTGAAGCGATAGTCCATGAAACGAAGTAGCCTCCGCAAAACTGGTTTGGTGCTGTCAGCTCCCACTCGTGTGCGGGGAAAGCGGATGAAGAGGGTTTTTTTTCTGCATGAGCGGCTGCATCAGTTGCCATAGAGATGCTCTGTGGGCAGGAATGGGAAGGGGCTGACCACAGTACTCATCATGCAGGAAAACAAACATCGGCCGTTCCTAAGGAGGGCTTAGGAATGTGGTGTCTGGGTGGGTTTGGATAGTTATCTGTAGATGAGTGTGGTGTTCTGCCCAAAATCCTTTACTGTGGCTTGGTGACCCATGGTGAGGAATCTCAGCTCTGGTCTTGTGGGGGAGAGAGGAGAGTGAGGAAAAGGCCACAGGAAGGAAAACAATAGGGAAGTGGAGGGAAGAGCTTGTGGGTTGAAAAATAGCAACACTTCCAGTAATGTGACCTTTTGCAGAAAATGTTTCCATCCAAATAAGAAAACCTCTTCCTCCTACTCCCCAGCAGAAGATGAGTGTAGGGAGGGTGAACCATGCTGCTTTTGCACGTGTACTGCGCTCCTCCACCCCCTTTGCCCACTTTGGAGGGATCCTAGCTGACAGAGCTGGCTCTGGGGAGTAGGAGGTGGCCTCTGCACCCTGTGGGTGCCCACAGTGTTAGGCAGGTGGGACTGAGTGGTGGGGTGCTGGCTATCTGATGGGGCCCTGGGGCTCAGCAGGCTAGTGGGGAGCATGGCTGCCCCAGCCTTGGAGGAGAGGATGGGCACCTGGGGGTTCCAAAGGCACAACCAGTTGGGAAGTACTGCAGCCCCTCTTCCCTAGAAGCGTTAAAAAAACTCAGATAATTCTGTCTCTGTAATGCCCTCCTCTCTCTTTTTTGCATCTTTACTTTCAGATTGAAGGGGCGGATGAAGAGGGTTGGTGGGGTTTTGGGGTTTTGTGTGTGTTCCTTTTTTTTTTTTTTTTTTTTAAACTGTGCTTTTCATTTCCTACACTAAGCTGTATTTCTCTACTAAACTGTATTTTTCTACTTTTGAAGAAGTGATGTTCTTCCTGGAACTGGTCTCATGTAGACCGAGCAAAATTTCTGCACTGATGTCTTGGCACAGGATTTTTTGTTTGCTTGGTTTCTGTCTTCACCTCCAGCAGCACTACCCTGGCTGTGCTTTTTAGAGCCCCACCACTTTGCTTAGCATCTCCCTTTTTAAGCAGCTGCTGCCAACAATGGAATTGTCTTTCCAGTGGTCCCTGTCCCTGCATTGTGGCCTTGCACTTGGCAACAGGGCAGTTCATTTTGGTTTACTTGGGGCCACCTTATAATACACCCCAGATTTTCTGAATTACTCTACTATTTTTCAATTTATGTTCTTTTTCTGTGCCTCTGTGTTTCATGTAGCCCCAGGCTTTACCAATATCAGCTTCTGATGTGTTTCTCTGTTACTGGCAAAAATAAACTGTATTAAAACTCTTTTCCCTGGGATTCATGATACTAATGTCCAGGTAGAGGTTATATGTGAACATGTGATGGGTGTTCCCTCTGTCTGTTTTGGGGAGATGGCACAGAAGGTTAACAGTGTTCCATGTTCAGCACAGGGTTCTCAGTTGTTTCTAATGATTTGCAGTTGACAGGCTGCTTGGAGGGGTAGAGTCAGCTTGTTCTGTGTTCCCATCACAGCCTTGAGGTGGCTGAAATGAGACTAAAGGTTTACTTATCAGGCTTGATGTGAAATACAAATTTAATTCTGTATAAAATGAAAGCTCCTCTTCAAGTACTGTTTTCATGGGTGTCATACAGGTGATGAAAGGTGGTGGTTTATCTTAGTAAAACCTTTCCTTAGGCCTTTCACAGCTCCTAAACATTTTCCATGCTTTTTCCTTTTGAACTGGATTTTAATTCACCATCTAGTTTGTTTGTAGACAGGAAGATATTCTCTTTCTCACAGTAAAACTGGCTTTACTTTTGCTTTGGTTGGTTGTCTTGTCCTACCGGAACTGGCCTCATGGTGACTTCTACTGAGGGTTTTGTAGTAAGGCAGTATTTCTACCCCTGTGAGGTCTCACAGCCTTTTCCAGGGACATGTGGTGATGACTCCTGGGCAAACCCTGGGTAACTCTTCAAGGTGGAGTAGGTGTTTTAGCAGATGTGTGACTGATCCAGCTTCAGTGATGCTGCTGATGCGCCCTCCCATCTTTACACAAACACATCTTAATCATAGAAAAAAAAAACCAGAGATAAGATGAAAACACCAACCAAACAAGAAAAAAAAACAACCAACATCTTTATTCTCCAGTTTTGTTTGAAGGATTAACCTCTCTTATTCTGCAGACAATGTTCATTCAAAGGTGTCAGAAGAGTTACTGAATGATTGCCCTGTAGAGAGAGGCATTAAATATGGCAAATGTAAGAGTATGCGTAGAATGCAGAACTGTCATTCAGATGGAATGTAGACAGTCATTCATCATATGGCAGTATTTTACTTTATTTTTAGCAGAAATAAGGTGGATTCAGTTATTACAAGAGTGTTTTTGTAGTTCATAGAATGATCAGAGTTGGAAGGGACCTCCAAAGGTCATGTAATCCAGCCCCCTCTGCAGAAAGCAGGGACATCCTCAACTAGATCAGGTTGCCCAGAGCGCTGTTGAGCCTGACCTTAAATATCTCCAAGGATGGAGATATTTAACTATCTGCCTAGGCAACCTGTTCCAGTGTTCCACTAATCTCATGATAAAGAAGTTGTTTATAACATCCAATCTAAATCTACT
>VWYK01065116.1:2051-14325 GCA_013399775.1 Semnornis frantzii | reverse complement strand
CTCCCAAACCTTCACACACAGCTATACAAAGTCGTGGTGTTCCCACAACTTGGGATACAGCTTGGTCCTCTTACCTGAAAGATGGAGGTATAGATTAATGCCACTCTTGAGTGGCATTGTTTCATTGGAATTGAGGATCTGACCACCTATGCTGTGAGCTAATTAAGAGTTTTTCATTCTACAGTTTGAAGTGCTGCCAGGCATTGACACTCCTACTGGAAAGATCCAAACCAAGTTCTCTTTAAAAGGTGATCAGGAGATATCCACACTCACCTGAACTGTGGCCTGGACAGCCTCAGGCACCTGATAATTCAACTCGTTGGCAGTCTGTTGAGATTTTGGCAACAGGAATGGGTAGGACAGGGATCGATATTTGGGCTTCATAATCTGCCCAGGGAAGAGAAGTACAAAACAATATTCCATGAAGAGATTGCAACAGAGCAGAATAACATAAGATCAAACATGTGCCAGGGCATGTGGGCAAGGCAAGGAGCTGCATTGATTTCCACAGCCCAGCAGTAATGCCCACACCTCACCTTGGTGAAGTTCCAGCGCTGGATGAAGTGCCGGGCGACATCCCGCGCCGCCCTGCCATGCACCACGGAGGAGATGTCATGCCAGGGCATCCTTGGCATGGTGTATCTGTCAATGAAGTCTATGGGACAGGAAAGTGTGTTCAGACCTCCTCAGGAAAAGGACACAAGTGTGGAGAAGCACAGCATCCCCCATCCTCAAACTGAAGTCACAGCATGGCAGATGGATTTAGGTGTCTGCAACTGCCCACGGTCCAAATCCGTGGACTGTAACAACCTAACTGGCCCTAGGACCTCTCCAAGGGAGTTTTGCTGCTTCTTCCTAGCAGCCCAATCAAAATAACCTCATTCCCTCTGGTCCATGGACTGTAACAGCCTTAACTGGCCCTCTCAAAGGGAGTCTTGCTGCTTCTTCCTAGCAGCCCAACCAAAATAACCTCGCTCCCTCTGGCACAGAAGCAAGAGTAATATGCTTTGAGACTGATGTGGAGGTGGGTGTGGGGCAATGCAATACCCTCCAGGGTGTGAAAGCACTTACCAGCAAAAGGTTTGTCCAGCTGTACCCAGTCTTTAAAGACAAAGTTGCAATAGTCTTTGCCATGCCAGAACCTGGTTTCCCCAAACAGCTCACCAACGCCTGTCTTCAAGCTGCGGACGGATCCTTTATCTGTCACAGGCAAAGGAGGGAACAAAAAGCAGACTCCAAAGTCACAGCTGTCCATCACACACCACCTGTGAGAGACTCACTGCCACAGAAACCCTCCAGTGGGACTTGCCCAGCCTGGGTGCCTGAAGCTGTTTTCATAGGATCACAGAATAGTTTGGGTTGGAAGGGACCTTAAAGATCAGGTTTAGGTTGGAATTTAGGAGGAAGTTCTTCACTGAAGGAGTGATTGGCATTGGAATGGGCTGCCTGGGGAGGTGGAGGAGTCACCATCCCTGGAGGTGCTTAAGAGGAATCTGGGTGAGGCACTTAGTGCCATGGTTCAGTTCATTAGAAGGGTTAGGTGACTCAGTGATCTCAGAGGCCTTTTCCAAACCTGGTTAATTCTGTGATCATTAGTTCCACCCCCCCCTGCCATCAGCAGGGACACTCTCCCACCACACCAGGTTGCTCAATGCCTCATCCAGCCTGGCCTAGGTTTCCTCCCTAGTCCTCCTGTAACTTTCCCAGGATGCTTGCTAACATTTTTGCTTCCCTATTAAAATTTTTATACAACCAATGTGCTGTGGAAACCAAAAGCAGATGCTGAATTCTCCCTGCACTGGACTAAAACATAACAACTCATTAAAAAAGGAAAAAAATCACCTTATGATCGTTTGTCTTTCCACAGTCCTATGACATTTAAGTATTACCATGTGGCAGTCCACTCCCCGCTGCAGCTGAGCACAGTGGATATATGCACAGGAACAGAGCATTTAAAGGGTGCACATTATGGGATGCACAGGACCACTGGCTTCTTGAATTTTATGCCACTAATGAGCTAATTCCAACCTCTCTGCCAGAGGATTTATTATTTTGCCTCTGGAGCAGGATGTACCTCTACCAAAAGCCAGCCTTTAGTAAGTACAATGAGATAAGAGCAAACCCTCACTAAGGGTGGTTGGGGTTTTTCTCTGTTTGATTTTTTTTCTCTAAATAGTAATGCCAGGGCATCTTTTGATGCAATTTTACACATTGGACAAACAGATCCCAAAATCCAAGGTGATGCTGATTTAAAAAGACTAGAAGTATTGTGGATAGGGATACTGCCTCCTAACATGAGGCCTCTCTAGAGCACACCTTTTGGAGTGCAGAGTGAAGTCTCTTCCCTTATGGAAACCAAAACTGTTTGCCTAGACCACAGACATGCAATTAGCATTGACCCCTAGAGCAGCCCTCACCTGCTGTACCAAATACCAGTGTGCTAATGACACAGCAACACACCAACAGCAGAAGCCTTCTCCTAGCCCAACCACACCACCAACCCTTCTCCCAGCCCAACCACATGGCCAGGTAACATGCACAAAGAGGCCCCTTTCAGCAGTCACATGGACAAACACACATGGGCAGCAGTGCAGCAAGCCCCCAGGAAGCAAGAGCTGCTGTAACACCACCGAGCTGAGCCAAGCCATGCCAAGAACACCATGCAGCAGGTATGCAGCGCGGCTGCCTCGGCAAGCTTCAGGTCCTAGTGAGAGTCCAGGTGGAGCTGGGGAATCGCTGACTCAGCATGGCTGCATGGGAATGGGTGGGACAGGAGGTCCAGCCAAAACATATGCCATGTACAGCACACCAACTCAGGAATGAGCATGAGGTGACCACAGGGGAGACCACACTTCATGAAGCAAATGCACCTCTTTCTCATCACCCACCCATGCTTTGTAACCACCACTTTACAACTGCCAATTAATGCCTTAGAGGAAGGCACTGGCTAACTGCTCCTCACTCAGTCCCACACCTCAAAGACACCTTGATGAGGTACCCTACTTAGAGAGGCCCTTTCAACATCTGGCCAGAGATCAGGACAGCTCAGTGCTCATCACCACACAACTCCTTTTGGCTGAATGTGCCTTCATTGATGTCAATAAGGGGCAAAAGGGAGGCCCCCTCAAGCCTTAATCCAAACACAGTTGCCCCTTTGTTGTTTCCTCTCTCTGTTTGTATCTGTCTTTCTGCATCAAGCTTGCTTTAAAATACTCAGTGCAGATATTCCAGTACCTAACCTCAGTAAGCAGCCTTGACAGGAAAGGCACTGCTGAAAAAACCATACAGCAGAATCAGAGATGTTTCAACTCTTCCCTGCTGCTGTTACTGCAACTTTCTTTCTTGTTAATTTTTTGTTGTTGTGGGTGGATTTCTTGTTTTGTTTTGTTATTTTTTTTTTAAACTGGATTATTTTTATTATTTTATTTATTTATCCTGCAGCTCTTGAAACTTCTGGAAAAGGTTCTTCTGGCTGCCTGTCCTCAGAGGACTACCAAGGACGCTGGAAGAACAATGAGCAGCATAGGCTGATCCTGGCACCCAACCTAACTCTCACCATTGTTACAATGCATGAACAAAGCTAAAGGCTGAAGGGATCTGCACCTCTGCCTTCCTCCTCCACTTACCCTCCCGAGGCTCAGCAAGCCCCTGTTTGGATTCAGTGTGGTGATGGAACATTTTCAGATGGGGCTTTAAACTCTGGATTATATTCGGTTGACTTCTAGTGGGGTTACAGTAACCTGCAGAAAGTCAAGATGCTCTATTCATGCCAAAAACACACATCCAGGTCTTCTACACTGGTGCCTGATCCTGTCTGAAGACACCTTGCATGACAGGAGCTCAGGAGAGACACCAATTTGTTGAAACTACAGGCAAAGGAACAAATTCAAGACCTGGGAGATTTTAATGCAAACAGAGATACTGATGCAGCAAAGTCACAGCTATGCCCTGAGCTGATCACAACCAAGGCAAATACTCCAGCAAGGCTTCCTCCAGCCAGAGGCAGGACTGAAACACAAGTAAGTCCCCATCAGGAGCATTACATAGCTTCAGGAGGTGAGGACGTCAGGAAGGACTCCATGCTAGAACAAACATCAAGGAAATCATTGCCATTTTAGCTTTGGAGCCGTTTTTAATGTAGGGAATTAAAAGCTGCATTCAAATATTCGTCTCCTCTCAGTGAGGGGGAAAAGTTGGGAATACTTCCATTTAAGTGAACTGATCTAAACCAAGGTAACACAAGCCTATCAAAGGGAATGATCACATTCAGAAGCTCTTTTGCTTCTTGTAATAAATAGAAGTTGAAAAACGAAGAGATTCAATTCTCCCTTGCAGGAACACAATTTTCCCCAACAACACAAGCACCAGGTATCCCACACACCACATCCCATCATCTGATGGCTCATGACAACTGCTACTTAACTAAATGCAAATCCACTTAAAACTTCCTGTGTACAGTCTGCCAATTTACATATTGGCTACACAGTTGTGATTCTGATGCTTAAGGAACACATCAACTTTCCTTCCTTCCAAAGAACACATTACCCTAGAAATCATGTGAATCTGCACACCCACCCATGCCACCTCCAGACACACTTGATGTGTGTGGTGGGGCTGGGAAATGTTACTTACTTGAGTCACTGTCTATGCTGCTGACGCTGTCAGCGTGGTGCATGCCATGCTTATGAAGGTGCCTGTAAATACTGAACCTTGACAACTTCTTGGGTTTTCCTACTCCTTTCATTTTTAAGGTGTCTGGGGCATCATCAGCATTCCTTGGGAGCAAGTGGCTTTCCAGGGATGGGGCTGATGGTTGCAGCGGGAGATGTTCAGACGACTCTGCTGCTGACTGAAAAGACAAAGGATGCTGCTGCAGGTGACATGCAAACAGGTTCCCTTTTAACTGCACATTAATTAAACCATCCTGTGATTTTGGAAGTTGGGAGGGACCTCAAGGATCATCCAGTTCCAACCCCCTGCCATAGGCAGGGACACCTCCCACTAGCACAGCTCACTCAAGGCCTCCTCCAACCTGGCCTTGAATACCTCCAGGGAGGGAGCACAACCTCCCTGGGCAACCTGTGCCAGTGTCTCACCACCCTCACTGCAAACAAGAGAGGTTCCTCCTAACATCCAGTCTCAATCTCCCCTCTGACAGTTTAAACCCATTCCTCCTCCTCCGCTCATTACAAGACTTATCAATAGTCCCTCCCCAGCCTTCCTGTAGCCCCCTTCAGATCCTGGAAGGCCACTCCAAGGTCTCCTGGAAGCCTTCTCTTCTGCAGGCTGCAGAGCCCCAACTCTCTCAGCCTGCCCTCACAGCAGAGCTGCTGCAGCCCTCTGAGCATCTTCGTGGCCTCCTCTGGACTTGCTCTAACAAGTTCCATGTCCTTCCTGTGCTGGGGGCTCCAGAACTGCACCCAGGACTGCAGCTGGGGTCTGAGGAGAGCAGAGCAAAGGGGCAGAGTCCCCTCCCTTGCCCTGCTGCCCACACTGCTCTTGCTGCAGCCCAGCAGACAGTTGCTGTCTGGGTTGCACTCACACTGCAGCCTCATGTTAGGCTTTTCACCAACCCAGATCCCCAGGTCCTTTTCCTCAGGGCTGCTCTAAGCCATTCCCCACCCATCCTGGAGTTATGTTTGAGATTGTGCTGACCCAGATGCAGGACCTGACACTTGGTACTTAAATACTTACACTCGATACTTAGATACTTCTTTCCCATTACCATCACTTTTCAAACCTCCTAAAGCCAACCCTGTGCTTAGAACTTGACACAACCTGTTCAACCCCACCACAGGTGTGACACCCAGATGCTGGAACAGAGTCACAGCAAGCTCACTTACTGCCAGGTTGGTTGCTGACACCGACTTCAGCGCCGTCATCCGTTTGACGCTGCCCACGTCGGTCAGGCGATGCTCATCGTCGTCCCACCTGCCATAAGCCAGGTCAATGCCACCCACAAAGGCCACAGACTGGTCAACAATGACCAGCTTCTCATGGTGGGCCCAGAGGTACACGGAGGAGGACACGTGGTCCGGGTGCCTCATCACCTGGGGGAGAAAACCAGCACTCAAGCTTAGCACCACTGCCCAGTTTACACATCTCCTGCTACAGAGCTGCTCAGCTTTTTCTTGGTTGCTCAGGATGAAAGGGGAGTTCCTAGAAGATGTCTGCACACAGACATTTGTCACTACTGAAGCTACATACAATCATAGAATGGTAAGGTTGGAAGGGACCTCAAGATCATCCAGTTCCAACCCCCTGCCATAGGCAGGGACACCTCCCACTAGCACAGGTCACTCAAGGCCTCCTCCAACCTGGCCTTGAACACCTCCAGGGAGGGAGCAGCCACAACCTCCCTGGGCAACCTGTTCCAGTGCCTCACCACCCTCACTGTAAACACCACTCCTCCTGAGCTGGGCTCAGCCTTCCTGGCAGGCAGGCATTTCCCCACGGTGCAGGTATACCCAAGCAGCAATGGTTACTGCTGTCAGGGTAGGTGACACTTGCAACAACATTGTTCATAAGAGGACCACAGTCAAGGAAGCTGTTCCAACAAATAAATGGATGCTTTTTGAAGAGCTACAAGAGCTGAGCTTTCAAACAGAGCCAGCTTGGAAAGAAAACAACATATTGGTGATCTGACTCACTTCAGTTGTTGCCACTACAGAAATGGAATGAGAATTCTTCTCCCCATTTAAAACCAGCAACTTGTTTGACGTTTATGAGATGCTTTTTGACATGTGTTTATGGCAAAGTAATTTCAAGATCTAAGCACACAGTATGCAGTTTTTGTTTTCCAATTTCAGGAGGAAGTCAGTCAGCTTCCTGGGGAGAAGTGACAGTTTCACCTGGCTGATCCCAAGCCTGTTACATATGCAGCATGTATCTGGGGTGCTGAGAAACCTGATCTCATTTGGGATTCACAGACTGCAAAGGCTTGGAAGGGACCCTCAAAGGTCATCTTGTCCAACCCTCTGCAGTGAGCAGGGACACTTCCAACTAGATCTGGCTGCCCAGGGCCACATCAAGTCTGATCTCAAATGCCTCTGGGACTTGGCATCAACCACATTCTGGGCAACCTGTTCCAGTATTTCACCACTGTCACTGTAAGGAACTTCCTCTTTTTGTCTAAGCTAAACCTGCCCTGCTCCACTTTCAAACCACTGTCCCTTGCCCTGTCACAACAAGCCCTTCTAAGCAGTCCTTCCCCAGCCTTCCTGCAGGTAGATATTCAAATGTAGTAATAAGGTCTTCCTGGAGCCTGCTTGCTGCAAGGGAGTTGGACTAAATGACCTTTAAGAGTCCCTTCCAACCCAGTGCATGCTATGATTTTATCTTCCAGTTACACTTCCCAGTCTTGCTGCAAAGATGCTGGTGAATGGATGCTTCCCTTCAGCACCACAGCTGATGGAGTGATGATAAATCTATTTAGTCAGTCATCCTCCTGCATTAACATGTATCTTACTCCTCATTAAAACATACATGCCTTCAATTTCAAAAGCCTGATTGAGGTTTTTTCACTGGCTCATTTCTGCTAAGTGGCAGAGCAGTGGCCTAACAGCCCAGGGCAGCAGAATGCTGTGGGAACACAAACAACCTGCGCTGATTCCTGTCATCTACACATGAACAGAAATGCTGAAAGGAGACAACATCCTCAAACTGGAACCCTCCACTTGCTGTAACCCTGTTAACTTGTCACAGGAAACATGTTTCTTGTGATGAATGAGACAAACAGTTGCCTTGGCAAGTCCAAACTATGCATTTTTGTGTTCAGTTCCAACCTAAAGAAATGACACTGGCAGATGTGGCAACTGCTGCAAGGGCAGTTCACACATTCTCACTGCTGTGGATGGGAACTGCTGCTCCTGCAGTTCACACCTAAACACACTGAGGGTCAGCACAAGCTACAAAGAACAAATAAATGTTCATCTCCTTCATCCAACTGCCTGATACACACCTTAATGTTGGGGTGGAGACGCATGAGTGTCCTCTTGCTGTATTCACTGTTGATCCCTAGGGCAAGCTCCACCTCTTTGTAGAGCATAACAAAAATTCTCACTCCTTGTTGCTGTTGGGAACAAAAGGAAACGTGTGAGATTCAGGTGTCAGTGGGCACAGGTTGCTTCCAAAG
Source organism: Semnornis frantzii (assembly GCA_013399775.1). Lineage (NCBI taxonomy): Eukaryota > Metazoa > Chordata > Aves > Piciformes > Ramphastidae > Semnornis > Semnornis frantzii. The sequence goes on along the minus strand of VWYK01065116.1, from coordinate 6,191 downwards.
CAAGAAGCAGCAGTAAGCATGTTGTGTTTGCACAAAAGGCAGGCTGAGGTTAATTGTTCTTGACTACGATCTTCCAGATCCACAATGGTGACCTCACAGCATGCAAGGACCTGCACTACTCTGGAAAGCTCTTTGGCTTCCAGAGAAGGGTTCAGCACTTGGATTGGTGTGTGAACAGCTAAGCTATGCCAAAGCAAATCAACAGATCATTCTCAGAGTAGCCCCTTTTAAACACCCTTTGAGGTAAGACTTTGCAAACATGATTCAGACATAGAATCATAGAATGGTAAGGTTGGAAGGGACCTCAAGGATCATCCAGTTCCAAGCCCCTGCCATAGGCAGGGACACCTCCCACTAGCACAGCTCACTCAAGGCCTCATCCAATCTGGCCTTGAACACCTCCAGGGAGGGAGCAGCCACAACCTCCCTGGGCAACCTGTGCCAATGTCTCACCAACCTCACTGCAAACAACTTCCTCCTGACATCCACTTTCAATCTCCCCTCTGCCACTTCAAACCCATTGCCCCTTGTCCTGCCATTCCCAGACCTTGTCAATAGTCCCTCCACAGCCTTTCTGGAGCCCCATTCAGATACTGGAAGGCTACTCTAAGGTCTCCTGGAAGCCTTCTCTTCTCCAGGCTGCAGAGCCCCAACTCTCTCAGCCTGTCCTCACAGCAGAGCTGCTGCAGCCCTCTCAGCATCTTGGTGGCCTCCTCTGGACCCACTCCAACACTTCCATGTCCTTCCTGTGCTGGGGGCTCCAGAACTGCACACAGGACTCCAGGTGGGGTCTGAGGAGAGCAGAGCAAAGGGGCAGAATCCCCTCCCTTGCCCTGCTGCCCACACTGCTCTTGCTGCAGCCCAGCACTCAGTTGCTGTCTGGGCTGCCCTCACACTGTAGCCTCATCTTGAGCTTTGCATCACCCCACACCTTCAGGTCCTGCTCCTCAAGGCTCCCTTCAGCCATTCCCCACCCAGCCTCGAGTTGTGTTTGGGATTGTCAAAGAGTCAAAGGCTATTTTTCAGCATGTTCATCTGGACTCCTGCCTTTCTACCACACCAAGAGACTTCCCCAGCTGTGCTTCCTTTCCTGACTCATCACTGAGATGGGGCAAACACAGCATTTCTAGCAGCAGAGCTGTCATGGGTTGGATGATGCACAGCCCACAATCAGAAACCTCACACCCAGCTTCTGGGTCTGCCTCCTGTGGCCCCACAGAACACATTCTCTATTATCTGTATCTAGTTGTGTTACTGGAAAGCAAAGTACAACCAGCAACAAAACAATCTGTTTTCTGAGGTGAAAATGCTAAAGTCAAACAGAGATGGCAGTTGCAGTTGTTTGCTCATCTCAAAATGCTGCATAAGAAAGGAGAGCACAGAGCTCTGCATAGGAATCATGACCAGGTAAGCACCAGGAAAGGTAACAGGTCCACAGCAGGTCTGAGCTTTTCTGTTGAGAGGAAATTGCAGGAGAAACTGAAACAGAAGGGGAAAAAGCCTTATCAAGCCTTTACACACAGCTGCTTGCTGAACACAAGCATTCATTAGCTCAGACAAGGCAATGCAAACAGGAGTCCAATGTCTGAGCCATGTTATCACCTCCTTGTAAACAAGCTGAACAGCACAGACCAGCTGCAGGCAATGTGATGCTGCATGTATCCTTGGGGTTTTTTCACACTTTGCTGAAGCCCTTTCCTCAGACATCCCTTCTCTGCAGCAATGACCATCATCATGACCAGAAACTCCAGTGAGAAGTGACAGGCAAGGAGGACACAGCTGATATGCCTCATTTTAGTGGCCACAAAAGCCAGAAGAGTACAAAGAGGTGAATAGGTAGAAAAAGTCAACTACTAAAAAAAATAAAGCCCTTTCTAGTCCTGTAAGTTATCCTTGGAAAGAAGAATAACAGTAAAAGGAAGACAAATATCTTTCTCAGATGTTCCACAGAATTTACTATTACTGATGGTAGGAGCTGTGGAAGGGCTATGGCATGAAGAGATCTGGGCATGGCTGGGCAGGCTGAAAGCAAGATGGGCTTCACCAGGGGGGCAGTGCTGGGAGACACTGATATGGTGTGCAGTGTCAACAGGCACTTCTTCACTACAGCAAGGAATGGTAGGTGAACAGCAGAAGCATCAGCTCTCTGATGTTCTGTTGTAATAAGAAGCTTTGCAATGTATCAAGTATGGAAAGCCCCAAGAGAGGGCAGTTGTGAGAAAGCCTGAACCTCTGGGTGACACCAAGTGCCCTTCTGCTCATGACATCCTGAGTTTTCTTGGTAGACTGATGGTACCTTTCACTGCAGTAGACACACAACACTCAGACAGGACCTGCAGAACACAGTTAACATACAAACCATCCACCAAGAGCTACTACAAAGTGCTTGGTCTTTCCCATACCTCCACACTACACATCCCAATTACAGAAGGAAAGCACCAGGCAGCAACAATTCTTTGAACCCCACCAGGAGCTGCAGGAGTCATAATGCAAAGGTGAAGTGACCCAAATCTGAGGACTGGAAGGGGCAATCAGAGGATCACAGAATGTTAGAGGCTGGAAGGGACCTCCAGAGATTGAGTCTAACCTCCCTACCAAAGCAGGATGCCCTAGGGTAGTTCACACAGGAATGCATCCAGGTGGGTTTTGAAAGTCTCCAGAGCAGGAGACTCCACAACCTCTCTGGGCAGCCTGTTGCAGTGCTCTGTCACCCTCACTGTAAAGAAGTTTCTCCTCCTGTCGAGGTGAAACCTTCTATGTTCCAGTTTGTAACTGGTGTTCCTTGCCTTACTGCTGCTGATCAGCAAAATAAGATTGGCCCCAGCCACCTGACACTCACCTGGCCCCAGCCACCTGACACCAACCTGGCCCCAGCCACTTGGCACCCACCCCTCAGAGATTTATAGACATTGATCAAATCTCCTCTCAGTCTTCTCTTCTCCAGACTAGCCAGCCCCAGGTGTCTCAGCCTCTCTTGAGCATCTAGGGGAGATGCTCAAGTCCCCCAGTCAACCCTAGTGGTTCTGCAATGGATTCTTCCCAGCAGGTCCCTGCCTCTCTTGAACTGGGACCCCCAAAATCAGATCTATCCTTCTGCCTCCAATCTCTTCCAAAACGAAACAGAGCAAGGAATAAATCCGAACACGGTTATCCAAGGTCACCTGAAATCAGGCTTGGCCAGCTTTACTTCTCACCCCTACCAAATGTAAGGCTGCAAACACTCCAGTCCCAGCATGAGCCTGTAAGAGGGGTGGGTGCAGAGGGATTCCTGCAGGGTGAAGGTTGCAGCTGGAGCTCACTTACTGCTTTCCGCTTGAGAATGCAGTCCAGCCGCCAGCGGTTGCCTTCCACAACAGGTCGTTTCATGAAGATTTCTGGGCTCAGCCTAAGAAAACAAAAGGGTGGAAAAAAAACCACAACGTTTGCAGTCTGCAAACAAAGCAGTGGCCTCAATAATCATCCTGGAAAGCCAAAACATCAGAGTTTGTAGCAAGCGGATGCGAAGGTTCGCATCCTACAAGGATGCATTTCGCAGCGCGCTCTGCAAAAAGCACATCAGGATCTTTGTGGTTTCAGCAACAGAGCATTACAGGGGGCAAGGGATGTGTGCAGCACATTCATCTTAGTGTGCAGCAACACATGAGACTAAGTTTAACAGTGATTTATAAGCAGGGAAACTTGGACTCCATCTGTAGAAGAAAAGCCACAATAACAACAACAAGAAGAAAACCCCAAGGCACAATTGAAAGGGATATGTGGATATGAAAAAAAACAACAAACCAAAATCAGAGTGGGATTTCAGCTCTCCTGGTACTTAGGCTATCTGAGCAGCAGAAACTTGTGCTGATTTGTCCTTGCTGCCTAAAAGCAAAGCAATATGATCTCTCCACAGCACATTTTATTGATTCATAGCTTTAAGGATTTAGAAGGAATAATTAAGCATCTAACTTCTTTACTTGTACCAAGCATCAGAGTTTATGCTTGGATAAAGCACAGTGCTACATCCTAAAACCATGCTTCTGACTACAACTTTTTTAACTGAAACTCTGAGTTCACAGAATAGAATCACAGAACCAACCAGGTTGGAAGAGACCTCCAAGATCCAACCTAGCACCCAGCACTATCCAGTCAACCAGACCA
>VWYK01065114.1:14669-30425 GCA_013399775.1 Semnornis frantzii | reverse complement strand
CAGCAGCCCCCCAGCAGCAGCAGCCCCCCAGCCCCCAGCAGCAGCCCCCTCTCTCACTCACTCTTCCTTCAGGACAGTCTGGATGCACTTGCTCTGGTAGGCACTGAGGGTGATGCTGGGCTTCCGGGAGCCAGTCCCCTTCTCCATCTTCTGCTGCTGGTACTCCTTCTTCATCTTAACCTGGAGTTGGGCACAAGAGCAGCCCAGTCAGTGCTGGCACTGCCTGCCAGGGCAGAGCTCCCTCATCCAAACCCTGCAGCAAACAGATCCTCCTCGGGTTAGAATCCCCTGGCTCCTGCACTCCCTGCCACACAGAGCAGAACCTTCCTGCATGGTCTGTGTGCAGACCTTCTCTTAGGGTTTACACCATGTTGGAGAGGTGCTGTCTGGGTATCCCCCTCGAGGATCAGAGGTTACTGAGGTGAGCTGGTGCCAGTTTGGCTCCAGTTGCTCTGCCAAAGGACTGAGCTCTGTCAGCACAGTCGCTAGGTGCTGGCAGTGCCCTGGCAGTGCCCCAGCAGAGCCAGCCCACTCCCCCCTCACCTGTCTGAGAGCATTGCTCAGGTGCTGCAGCTGGTCATGGATGGTCTGCAGCTCCTTCCTCATGTCCTTTTCAGTGTCTGACAGGACAGGCAGCTGAGAGTGTAAGCTCCGAAGCACTTTCTTCATCCTGGATGTACAAAGAATCATTGCTGCAGGAACAGACCCCCTGGAGCCCTGCACACTCCTCCCCAGCTCACAGGCTTCAGACTTGACTTTCTCTTCCAGCTGTCTCTTTTCTGACTGGCAGGGGCTCACCTGGACCTGGACTGGTGCTGCCAAACCAGCCCTGGCCTCAGCAAAGAGCATTTAAGCATCGTGGTTGGAAAAGACAAAGCTTTAAGATCACAGAAGCACAGAATGGCTCAGGCTGAAAGAGACTCAAGAGGTCACTGACTCCAGCCCCCTGCCATGCCCAGGGACCCCTCCCACCAGCACAGGCTGCTCGAGGCCTCATCCAGCCTGGCCTTGAACACCTCCAGGGAGGTTGTGTAGCACAGAATCACCCAACATGATCAAAGATCACAACCTCCACCACCTCCCAGGGCAACCTGTGCCAGTGTCTCACCACCCTCACACTGAAGGACTTCCTCTGCAGAGCCCCCCAGCAGCTCAACCTTCCCTCCCCACTCAGTGCCAGCTGCAAAGTGCCTGAGGCTGCCTGGCTCTGAGCCTGCTAACAAACCCAGGTGCCAGCTCCTGCCTGCTGTCTTCTACCACACTCTGTGACCAGAGTCACAGAACCCCTGAGGTTGGAAAAGACCTTCAAGATCATCAAGTCCAACCATTAACCTGCTCTGCCCAGCTCAGCACCAAACCATATCCCCAAGCACTACATCTGCACAACTCTGAAACACCTCCAGGGACAGGGGACACCATCACCTCCCTGGGCAGCCTGTTCCAGAGCCTCACAACCCTTTCAGTGAACTTTATTCCTCCTGTCCAGCCTAACCCTCCCCTGGTGCAGCTCGAGGCCATGGCCTCTTTTCTCTCATAGTTCCCTGGGAGCAGAGACCAAGCCCCAGTGGTAGCTGCTCCCAGATGGTTTTTCACATCACTGCCTTCCATGGAGCTAATGCTGGGGGAGTTTGCTTGAAGTCAGCCACTGTGGACATCAGCTGGGTTCAGAGGTGCCCAGAACATACTCTGATCAAGAGGAGTTCAGTCAGCCCTTGCCCTCTGGCAGCCCCAGGCTGCACTACCTGTTCATGATGTCTTCTTGCTTCTCTTTGGCCTCCTCGTACTTGTCGGCCAAGCGCTCGGCCATCTCCCGCAGGCTCTTCCTGCATGCAAGGGGAAAGGTTTGCTGGCTTGGGGTTAGGCACAGGGACAGGAGCAGGAGCTGCAGCAGGTGCTGTGCCACATCAGAGCTGCAACCATGCCCACGCCTCCCTGGGCTCAGGCTGTGCAAAGGGGCAGCTCCTGCTGGCTGGAAGCAGACAGCCCACACTCACCTTTCTTCTCGACAGTAGTTAAGATCTTCCAACTGTTTCTTCTTCTGGCCCCACAGCAGCTTCACTCTGCAAGCAAACACACAAATCAAATCAAACCACACACAAAGTGCAGCAGAAGTGAGTTGTGCTCCTGGGGGAACCAAGGGCACTGAGCAGCTCTTCCAGCCTGTCCTAGCTTCATACTGCAATCTGAAGGGAGATTTAATGCAGATTCCCTTTGCTGAGGTCAAAAGATGTCCTGCCACTCCCAGGCAGGCTGACAGCAGCAGAAATCTTTTGCCACACTCCCTCCTGCATTCCCTGATCAGTTTTCAGCCCAAGTTCTCCAGGAGGTGTTCAAGAAACATGTGGAGAGCACCTGGGGACATGGTTTCATGGCCACAGAAGCACAGAATGGGTTGGGTTGGAAGGGCCCTCCAGAGTCCATCCAATCCAATCCCCTGCACTCAGCAGGGACATCCTCCACTAGAGCAGCTTGCTCAGAGCCCGTCCAGCCTCACCTGGAATATCTCCAGGGATGGAGCCTCCACTACCTCCCTGGGCAACCTGCTGCAGTGTTCCAGCAGCCTCCTGCTGCAGAACTTGTTCCTGGCATCCAATCTCCATCTGCTCTGCTCTCATTTCAAACCATTGCCCTCACCCTGTCCCTGCAGGCCTCTGGGAGCAGTCCCTCTGCAGCCTGCTTGGAGCCCCTTCAGGTACTGAAAGGCCACTCCAAGGTCTCCTTGGAGCCCTCTCTTCTCCAGGCTGAACAACCCCAGCTCCCTCAGCCTGTCCTCAGCCACTGTGGTGCTGATGGTTGGACTCAATGACCTCAGAGGTCTTTTCCAACCCAAACACTCCTGGGGTTAGTCTCACAGGAGCCAAGGGTTAGCCCAGCAGAGGAGGCTCAGTGCTGCTGGTCCATGCAGGGTGGAGCAGAGACTTTGGAGGGTTGTGTGTTACCTTTGCTGGATTTCCTCCTTGGCCAGGTCCTGTTTCAGGATGTATTCCTCTCTGAACACCTGGGTGGCCCTGCTAAGCAGCTGCAGGCATTCTTCAGGGGGAGGAGCAGCATCTGGATCAGCAGACCTTGAGGAGAGGGGCAGGCTTGGCAACCTTGCACTAATGTGTTCCCCTGACAGGTTGGACACCTCCCAGCATTTCTTGGGCTCTCACTTGTGGAAGTGAAGAGCTAAAATTAAATCCTTGTGCTGGAAATGATTTGTTCCATGAGGAAAACCCAAAGTATCTTAAAGGTACTCAAACCCCAACACAACAGTGCTGAGCAAGCCCAGCAGCTCAGGTCAGCCCTGCTTGGAGCCCCTGAAGCACAATGATCCCCAGCCCCTTGCTGGGACATCATCCCTGCCCAGAGGGGGGCAAGCCTGACTGGACACCATCCCTGTCCAGAGGGGTGCAAGCCTGACTGGACCCCATCCCTGCCCAGAGGGGGGCAAGCCTGACTGGACACCATCCCTGTCCAGAGGGGTGCAAGCCTGACTGGACCCCATCCCTGCCCAGAGGGGGGCAAGCCTGACTGGACACCATCCCTGTCCAGAGGGGTGCAAGCCTGACTGGACCCCATCCCTGCCCAGAGGGGGGCAAGCCTGACTGGACACCATCCCTGTCCAGAGGGGTGCAAGCCTGACTGGACCCCATCCCTGCCCAGAGGGGGGCAAGCCTGACTGGACACCATCCCTGTCCAGAGGGGTGCAAGCCTGACTGGACCCCATCCCTGCCCAGAGGGGGGCAAGCCTGACTGGACACCATCCCTGTCCAGAGGGGTGCAAGCCTGACTGGACCCCATCCCTGCCCAGAGGGGGGCAAGCCTGACTGGACACCATCCCTGTCCAGAGGGGTGCAAGCCTGACTGGACCCCATCCCTGCCCAGAGGGGGGCAAGCCTGACTGGACACCATCCCTGTCCAGAGGGGTGCAAGCCTGACTGGACCCCATCCCTGCCCAGAGGGGGGCAAGCCTGACTGGACACCATCCCTGTCCAGAGGGGTGCAAGCCTGACTGGACCCCATCCCTGCCCAGAGGGGGGCAAGCCTGACTGGACACCATCCCTGTCCAGAGGGGTGCAAGCCTGACTGGACCCCATCCCTGCCCAGAGGGGGGCAAGCCTGACTGGACACCATCCCTGTCCAGAGGGGTGCAAGCCTGACTGGACCCCATCCCTGCCCAGAGGGGGGCAAGCCTGACTGGACACCATCCCTGTCCAGAGGGGTGCAAGCCTGACTGGACCCCATCCCTGCCCAGAGGGGGGCAAGCCTGACTGGACACCATCCCTGTCCAGAGGGGTGCAAGCCTGACTGGACCCCATCCCTGCCCAGAGGGGGGCAAGCCTGACTGGACACCATCCCTGTCCAGAGGGGTGCAAGCCTGACTGGACCCCATCCCTGCCCAGAGGGGGGCAAGCCTGACTGGACACCATCTCTGCCCAGAGGGGTGCAAGCTGTGCCCCCATTACTGTCATGGTCACAGCTTCACAGGTTGCATTGGGACACTCAGAGGTGACCTTGTCTGATCCCTCTGCAGGCAGCAGGGACACCTGTAACTAGAGCAGGCTGCCCAGGGTCACATCAGGGCTGAGCTTTAATGTCTCCAGGGCCTTAACCACATCCCTGGGCAGCCTGTTCCAGGAGCTGATGGACACAGAGGAATTCCCTGAGGAGGGCATCTTGACTTACTTCAGCAGCAGGGGGTTGGCAGAGCTGCGCTGCAGGATGCCTCGGATGTGCTTCTCAAAGGAGTGCTGGGACTGAGCCAGGATGCGGAGAGGGGAAGCATCCACATCTTCATCTGCCCTGGTGCAGAGCAGGGGAGGGGAGGCAGGGTGGACTGTGCTCCTGGCAGAGGACAGCACAGGGGAGAGCACAGCTTAGAATCACAGAATGGGAAGGTTGGAAGAGACCTCAAGGATCATCCAGTCCCAACCCCCTGCCACAGGCAGGGACACCTCCCACTAGCACAGGGCACTCATGGACCCATCCAGCCTGGTGCTGAACACCTCCAGGGAGGTTGTGGAGCACAGAATCACCAAATGTGATCAAAGATCAGGTTGGGTGATTCTGTGCTGCACAACCTCCCGGGGCAACCTGTGCCAGTGTCTCACCCCCCTCACTGCAAACAACTTCCTCCTAACATCCACTTGCAATCTCCCCTCTGCCACTTCAAACCCATACCCCTTGTCCTGCCATTCCCAGCCCTTGGCACTAGTCCCTCCCCAGCCTTCCTGCAGCCCCCTTCACATCCTGCAAGGCCACTCCAAGCTCTCCTGGAAGCCTTCTCCTCTGCAGGCTGCAGAGCCCCAACTCTCTCAGCCTGTCCTCACAGCAGAGCTGCTGCAGCCCTCTCAGCATCTTGCTGGCCTCCTCTGCACTGGCTCCAACCCTTCCATGGCCTTCCTGTGCTGGGGGCTCCAGAGCTGGACCCAGGACTGCAGCTGGGGTCTGAGGAGAGCAGAGCCAAGGGACACAATCCCCTCCCTTCCCCTTAGGCCAGGACAACTTCAGCTGGGGCATCTGCAGTGAGGAACTTGCCCACTGTGCAGGATGCCTTGCAGCAGCCAGGCACAAGTGTTTAAGAGGAAATGCTCCCATTAGGAGGCAAACTCAGCTCCAGGCAGGATTGCTGGAGCTCACATTCCCACCTCCTTCTGTGTGGCCACAGCCCAGACTAGCAAGCATCATAAATAACCTTGTCCTTGAGGAGCAGACAGCTCCCTAATGAGGCAAGCCCTGGGACAGCAAAATGGCCTCATGCTCAAAGCAGCCTGCCCACTCCTGCCCACCTCTGTCATTCCAGAGTGGGGCTCACAGGAGCTGTGAGGCAAACCAGTTTGAGAACACTGCAGAGAGTTTAAGGCCCAGGAGAGACCCTGACATTGATGCTGGCTCTGCTGAGGGGTCCTGCCAGACACTAACCACTGCTCTGGGCAAGAAAGTGAAAGCAGTGCCCTGCCTGCCCTCTGTGCCACTTGGCTGTGCACAGGCAGCTCCACCACACCACTCTGCAGCTTCCCAGCACCACAAAGAAAGCAAAGCTGCTTTGGAAGCTTCTCTCTGTGTGTCCTGCAAGGTGCAGATGCCTGGGATGAAAGGCCCAAAAGAACAATCAACAGTTTGTGCCTGACAGCAGTCACAGGCTGCAAACCAGGCAGGAGCACCTACAGGAGTGGCCTGGTGATGCACTCATAGGTGTTGGTGATGCAGATCATGGTGGGTCCCAGGATGTCAGAGACGATCCAGAACCCTCTGATGGGAACAGGCTGCCTGAAGGGAAGAAAACACAACAATGAGCTGCTCAGAAATGCTCTTCCTGGCTGAAGCTGTGCAGGGTCAGCCTGCAGCAAAGCTCTGGCTGTAGCAATCAGTCTACACCAAGGGTGAGTCCTGTCCTAGGACAAGCTGCTCCAGCTGGAGAGGCAGCACCTGGGCAACATCCCTGTGAGCAGCAGTGAAAGCTGCTGTGAGCCATGACCCACTCCTGCAAGGCTCAGGAGAGAGCTCAGGGGCTCCTGCACCACCTCTTGGTCCAGATGTCCTCTCAGCCCTGGAGAGGCTCCAGCTGTGCTGGCTCAAGGAGCCCTTGAACACCTCCTGACAACCACTCACCTGCAGCTGCAGTGCTTGGTACACAGCAGCCTTAGGACTTCAGGTGAGAAGAGCAGCAGAGGCCCAGCTCACAGAACCACTAAGGCTGGCAAGCACCTCCAAACCCAGCAAGTCCAGCAGATGATGCCTCTAAGGCCTGGCTAAGCCCAAAGCATCCTGTGCCTGCAAAGCTTGGTCTGACCCTCACCAGAGGGCTAAAGGGCCATGGAAGTGAGCAGTGCTGCTCCTGTCACAGTGCAGACAGGGACACAGGAGCTGGTTTTGCTGCACCTGGGCATGAAGAATCCTGCTGCAGAAATTTCTGTTACTTGGATTCTCTTTACCTGACTCTGTTGCTTTTAATGGCAAGAATCCAGCAAAAGAGAATCAGAGAATCCCAGACTGGTTTGAGTGGAAAGGACCTTTCAAGTCCATCCAGTCCAACCTGCAGCCAGCAGGCACAGCCCCAACTGGAGCAGGCTGCTCACAGCCCAACCAACCTGACCTGCAGTGGTGCCAGCCATGGGGCAGCTCCTAGCCCTCTGGGCAACCTGGGCCAGGCTCTGCCCACCCTCAGTGTCAAACATTTCTCCCTTCACTCTGAATCTCCTCTGAGTTCAACTCCTCTCCCCTTGGCCTGGCACAGCAGGCCCTGCTCAGAAGTCTGTCCCAGCTTTCTGATCTCAAAGCACTGGGAGGCCAGCAGGTCTCCAGGCTGAAGGAGCCCAACCCTCTCAGCCTGGCCTCACAGCAGAGCCCTGCCAGCACTGCTGTGGCACTCAGAGATTCTTTTTGTGTGTTTCACCTCCTGTACCTTTGGGTTACCAGGGGTTAATAGTCCCAGCAAACCCAAGCCACACCCCAGTGCCTGCTCTGTGGGACACTTGCAAGACATTTACTAGCAGAAGTCACTGCACAAGGCTGGTTCAGCAAGTGTGCCCCAGCTGCAGCTCAAACAGCTGTGCAGGGGGAGCATGCAGTGAAACATCTGTACAGGAGGTGCTGGGGCTCAGTCTCAATCTCCCTCTTTCAGTCCAAACCATTCCCCCTTGGCCTGGCACAACAGGCCCTGAGAGAAAGTCTGTCCCCAGCTTTCTCATCTCCCTTTCAGCCCTGCAAGGCCACCAGAAGGTCTCCCTGGAGCCTTCTCCTCTGCAGGCTGAACACCTCCAACTCTGCCAGCCTGGCTCCCAGCAGAGCCCTTCCAGCCCTGCCAGCACTGCTGTGGCCTCCTCTGGCCCTCTCCAGCAGGTCCCTGTCTGTGCTGAGGGCTCCAGAGCTGCCCCAGCACTGCAGGGAGGTCTCAGCAGGGCACAGCAGAGGGGCAGAATCCCCTCCCTGCCCCTGTTGCCCACACTGCTGGGGATCAGCCCAGGGCAGGCTGGGGCTGGGTGGCAGTGCTCAGTGCCAGCTCCCATCCAGCTGTGCACCCCAAAGTCCCTCTCCTCAGGGCTGCTCTCCAGCCCTTCTCTCCCAGAGCCAACCAGAACTATTTGCCACAGCAGCAGGAAGGGTTTGGGTTTTACCTGCAAGGCAGTGGTTTGGTACAAAGAATGTGTTCAACAAAGCACTTCTGCTCTGCTCCCAGCTCTTGCAAACTGTCTTTGTCTTCTTCATCTACAAAGAGATTTGTCAGAATGCACCAGGCCAGTCTGCAGGGTGTGAGGGGCTCAGCATTCCCCACACCCACCAACCTACCAAACTGGAGCTGCTCAGGCCCAGCCACACAGCAGTGTCTCAGCACTCACCTGAGGCAAGGAACCTGTGGAGTTTCTCAATCCAGGTGAGCCCCACGCTGTGCACTCCAGCCTCGTGTGTGCAGTGGTATCTGGAGGGACACTTTGGATCTGAAATTCCAACAGCAAGTGGCACCAAACTGAAAACTCATCCTCCCAACCTGCTGCCCTGCTCTGAGCCCCTCCTGCCCCACTGCATCTTTCTCACTCCACCAGCAAAGGGAGGAAGGCAGCAGAGCAGGGTCCTGCCCAGCTGCCTGTTCAGAGAGGCCCAACCACTTTGTCCAGCCCCACCATGGCACCAGACAGTCTCCTGAGCAGGCACCAGTCCTTCCCCCAGCATCCACACCCTCCCAGAAACTCCTTCCACAGTGGGGCCACCACAGATGAACAGCTTCTACTCTCCAAGCCACAGCTGCAGGAACTGAGTGCTGGGTGCCAGCTGGAACCTGCCCTTCAGCAAGGGGCACCTCCCAGTCTTCACATGGCACTGGAATACATCCTCTGCCACCACTGTTTGCCACCAATGGCAGCCTGTGAGCTCCTGAAATAAAGCAGGGGAAAGCCAAAGCCCCACCCACAGCCCTACCTCGGTGCAGCTTGATGGGGCAAGAGAAATCTGACTCCAGAGGCTCTTCTTCATCTCCTGATGCCAGCTTCAGAGCAAGCTCCAGCTCAACACATTCGAACACATACAGGGAAGGGATAAGATCAGATCTTGGGTCCCAAGACTTCACTGACTGTAAAGAAATGGAATTCTGTGAGACAGGATGGAGAGAGACAGGGCAACATCAGCTGCAGCAAGACAGGGGCATAACCTAGGCAAGAGTACTTGTGGGCAGGGAGAGTCCTTCAAGTCCCTTTTCTTACTCAGAAAAAGGCTACCTCAGAAGCAGAGCTTCTTAGAATGCCAGAGCCCAGCATGGAGGGGTCAGAACAGACCTCTGGGCTCAGCCAGCCCCAGCCCTGCTCCAGCAGGGCACCCACAGCACAATGCCAGCACCACAGTGCCCAGGGGGGTTGGAAGCTCTCCACACAAGGACACTCCACAGCCTCTCTGGGCAGCCTGCTCCAGGCCTCCAGCACCCTCACAACAAACAACTTTCTCCTCCTCTTCCCATCCAACCTCCTGCCTGCCACTCTGTGCCTGTTGCTGCCCCTTGGCCTGTTCCTGGGCACCACTGAGCAGAGTCTGGCCCCAGGCTCTTGCCCCCCACAGCTCCTTTAGCTCTTGCTGAGCATTGCTCAGCTGCCCTCTGGGGCTGCTCTTGTGCAGGCTCTCAGCCCCAGGGCTCTCAGCCTTTGCTGCTCCCAGAGCTGCTCCAGGCCCTGCCCTGGACTCTCTGCAGCAGTTCTCTGTCTCTCTGCAGCTGGGGAGTACAGAAGCACACCCAGGACCCCAGCTGTGGCCTCCCTAGGGCAAAGCAGATGGGGAGGAGAACCTCTGAAATATTTCATCATAAGCTTGATCAAAACCTGATCTACTATCAGGGTACACACAACTGACACTGAAAGTCACCCATGTCCCAGAGCCTGGTTGGCACAGGCCTGGCTGCACCGCATGCGACGCCGCTTGGCATTGGCTGCCAGGCCTGTGCCACCTTGCAGCCAGGAGCTTGGGCTGAGGACACAAACATGTGCAGGAAAAGGAAACCCCAGAGGGGGTACCTGCTCCTCCTCCTCCTCCCTATGCAGCAACCACACAGTGCTACAGCATTGCCCACCTGCTCCTCCTCCTCCTCCCCATCCAGCACCACACAGTGGTAGAGCATTGCCCACCTGCTCCTCCTCCTCCTCCCCATCCAGCACCACACAGTGGTAGAGCATTGCCCACCTGCTCCTCCTCCTCCTCCCCATCCAGCACCACACAGTGGTAGAGCATGCCAGCCTCGGTGGCTATCACCAGGATGTTGGGCACGCAGGGCAGGCAGAGCAGGGCGCAGGCGTCGTAGCCGTAGTTGTCCTCTGCTGCAGGGTGCATGGGCAGGGGTCCCAGCAGCCTGCCCATGTTCCTAGTGCTGCAAGAAAGGAGGTTTGCTCACAGCAGAGGTGGCTGAGGAGGGGTCCCCACTGCTGCCTGCTGATGCCAGCACGGTGGTGTTGGAAGGGAGCTCCAGAGCTCACTCAGCCCAGCCCCCTGCCAGAGCAGGTCACACAGCAACACAGCCAGCTGGGCCTTGAAACAATCTGCTGAGGGAGACTCCATGGGAGAGGCTGATTGCCCCTCCCATTTTTGGGAGCTGTGCTCTCAGCAGGGCAGAGCAGAGGGGCAGCAGAACCTCCCTAGCCCTGCTGGACACACTTTTCTTGATGCACCCCAGGATGCCCACGGCCCACTTGCCCTCAAGGGCACACTGCTGCCCCTGGAGAACTTGCTGCCCACTGGGACTCCAACAAATTAATGAAGAAGCACAATGATGTAAAAGAAAAATCCCAAACCAGGCCAATTCTGTCAGACTGGAGCAGATCAAGAGTTTGAGCTACAGCCACTCAGTGGAGATCCCAGAGCAGAGGCTGGACTCAGCACTTTGTGGTTTCTGCTTTCAAAGCAACCAAACCAGACTGCAGAAAATTCAAGAGGAAACACTCACAGGACACAAAGCACCCAGGGAAAGCTCAGGTTAATTACCCTTACACTTAATTAGCTCCTTGCTTAATGAGGCACTTCACAAGCAGCATTTTGTGGGGTGGCAGCTCTCTAGGTGGAATTTCTGAAGGGCTGCAGCCCATTTCCTTGCCTGCAGACAGGATCTGCTCTGTGCTGAGGCAGAGCAGGCTCTCACCTAAATACCACATCTTAACATCCAGTCACCTGGGCAGCTTGCAAGTCTTCCACCATCTCAGGTTGCTGAGGTATTTTTTCCCTTGCATTGTCTTTAGGTTGTTGAGTTTTCCTTACAGAACACAGCTGAGAACCCTCCAGGATCTTCAAACACTTCATCTCCTCAAGGCTACTGGCTCATGGCAGTGCCACAGCTCAGGAACCAAGGGCCCCAAAACACACCTGAACAGCCTCAGACTTACTGATCTGATGCATCAGGGGAGGTTAGGTTGGAGATGAGGAAAAATGTCTTTGCTGCAAGAGTGGTCAGGGACTGGCAGAGGCTGCCCAGGGAGGTGCTGGAGTCTCCATGCCTGGAGGTGTCCCAGACAGGTGTGGCCATGGCACTCGGGGACAGGGTCTGGTGGCCATGGTGGTGCTGGTTAGGTTGGACTGGATGAGCTCAGAGGCTTTTCCAACCTCAATGACTCGATGGTTCTATGACCTTTGAAGAGTCCAGCACCTGCAGTTCAGCTTTCTGATGCTAAATGCCAGCCAGTGGAAAAGCACAGCCTGAACATCTAGATGTGGAAATGCAGACTTCATCTTCACTCAACACTGGATTACATCCACAAAATCCTTGGATTTCAGTCTGCTGGCACTGCCACAGGGAGAACCCAAGCTGCAGGGCACTGAAAGCAGCCCAGCCCCCAGCCTGGACAGAGCCCCCACCCAAGAGTGATGGTGCCCCAGCACCCCAGGAATGCTGAGGATGATGTGGTCCTACCTCTGAACCAGGCTGATGTAGGTGAGGAAGGTCTCTCCATTCTCATAGAGGATGTAGAGGGGGTATGCCAGCACCTCCTCAGCCCCTGGCTGCCCCAGGGCATTCTTTGGCACTGGCACCAGCGGCCCAAAGTCGAAGGCCACCGCGGTCTCGCCCAGCGACGCTGTGTAGGCTCTCCTGGGGACAGGGCACAACCAGGGCTGACAAATGCCTTGCTCAGCACCAACACCTCTCTGTGGGCCCTGGCACACTCAGCAACCAAAGCACACAGCTGGCAGCCTTCTCCTGTCCCTCATTTCTGCACTGCAGCCTCACAGGAGACAAGAGGAGGACATGCTGAGGACAGCAGGACATGGCCTCAGGTTGCACCAGGGGAGGTTTAGGTTGGAAATGAGAAGAAACTTCTTAACTGAAGAAGTTTCACTGAACAGGGTTCTCCAACACAAGAACAAACTGCCCAGGGAGCTGGTGGAGTCCCCATCCCTGGAGGGGTTTCAAAGAGGCAGAGGTGTGGTGCTGCCCCAGGGGCTGCTCTAACACCCACAGCTCTGCACTTTGTTGCTGCTTTCCTTCAGGATGGGAAAAAACACCACCCCAGAAGGGCTAGGAAGGCCACAAAAAGGAATCTCATTGTGTTTCCAGGTAGATTTGTCACTTCCCCACTAAAAGCACAACTGAGCACAGAGCCTGCCCCACAGGAAGCATTTCCAGCAGCAGAAGGCAACACCTACCCTTTGTTGATTGTAAGGGTCTCCTCCTCAGAGTCTGAAAGAGCAATCACTTTGACAGGGATCTGAGGAACCTTCAGATTGTAAAACCTAGAAAGGAGAAACAGCAGTGATGGTCATGCAGCTGGCAGTGCAGCAGGTGTCCCTGCTGGGGCAGGAGCACCAGCTGGTATCAACCTAAAATCCCTCTTGCCCTCTTTTTCATGGCTAACTGTGGTGCAAGGCCCAAACTATACCTGGAATACATATCCTAAATACCCACCTGAATCCCCACCTGGCCCCAGCCCTTCTCCCCGTGTGGAAGGAGTGGGAAAGCAGACAAAGCCTTGGCACCTCTCAGTCTGCCCTAGAGACACCGGATCTGGGGTTGCCATACACTCTGCTTTGTCTCTGGTGAACAGAGGTCATGGACAGGTGCAGCTCCCTTTCTGGTGAAATGACTTGGGATGGCTTCCAGGGATGGTTTTTATCTGTTGCTATTGGACAGAGTCAAAATGCTTAAGAAAGCCCCAGCCAGATGGTTAGTTTGCTGCTGCTGCTGCCTTTGTTTTGTCTGCTGCCTGTCTGTGTTGCTTTGCATCACACAGCAGGGGACTTGCTTTGCCCACGCACGGCAGACCTGAGCCTGTCTGCCTGCAGCACCGAGCCAAGGCACTGCAAGGCTTGCCTGGTGCTGGGGTACAGCTGCCTGTGGGGCTCAGGCCAGCCACAGTGCCTTTGACTCTGCCTGAGGCTAGGTGACAGCTTCAGGACGACTTTACCACACCAGGAACTGCCACTGCAGCCCGAGGCCAAAGGTGCACCACAGCCCACAGGCCTGCTGCAGCCCGAGGGCAGACTCCTTTGCTGGGCACTGCAGCTGACAGGACTGCTCCAACCAGTGGTAAACTAACTGTTCTGAATCATAGAATGGGAAGGTTGGAAGGGACCTCAAAGCTCATCCAGTTCCAACCCCCTGCCATAGGCAGGGACACCTCCCACTAGCACAGGTCACTCAAGGCCTCCTCCAACCTGGCCTTGAACACCTCCTGGGAGGGAGCAGCCACAACCTCCCTGGGCAACCTGTGCCAGTGTCTCACCACCCTCACTGCAAACAACTTCCTCCTCACATCCACTTTCAATCTCCCATCTGACACTTCAAACCCATTCCCCTTGTCCTGCCATTCCCAGACCTTGTCCATAGTCCCTCCCCAGCCTTCCCTCCCCAGGCCCCCTTCAGATACTGGAAGGCTTCTCGAAGGTCTCCTGGAAGCCTTCTCTTCTCCAGGTGCAGAGCCCCAACTCTCTCAGCCTGTCCTCAGAGGAGAGCTGCTCCAGCCCTGAAGTTCATGGAAGTTTATGTTTAACCTTTCAATGGCAGATTGTGCTGCAAGACTCTCTCCAGCTCTTTCAATTTTCTAAAACATTTCCCAAAATCATTTAAATCAATTTGATTAAAAATACTTACATTCTGCAAAGAGAGTTTTACCAACTGCATAATAGAATCTGTGTGTTAATTGTAGATATTTTGGGAGGAATTTTCTTTATTTAATAAAAAATTTCAGTTTAATAAAATATTTTATGTCAGCCTCGTTACAATTCACTTATAACCCAGATTCAAACCCCTCCCTAACAGTAACCCTCCTGAGAATGGCAGGACACAAATGTCCACTCAGAAAGAGTGGCAAAAGAGTAACAAAGAGCTCCTACCTGATAGTGTTGTCTGAAGTCAGGAGCACGATGTGGGGCTCCAGTGTCTCGCAGGGATACCAGGCAGCATGCTTCAGGGTCAGAGATGTTGAGCTGGTGAAGAACCTTTCTGCAATGGGAATTGTGCTGAAACAGAGCAGAAATACTCAGTGCCAAGAGACAAGCTGGCTTCTGAAGGCAAGTTAGGGAAGAGGAGCTAGAAACCCACTTTAAAAGCTTCAAAGCCATTGGCTGTATCATTCTCAAAACTGGAGGGACAGCTGTAACTGGAAGCACTTTGCTATCTCCGTCTGGATGTCTGCTTTTAGCTACCACAGCTAAAAGCCCCCAGAAAGGCTGGAGAATGCCAGAGAGGAGCTGCTTGCTCCTCAGCAGTTGCAACACATTTAGAAGGTCATTCATTAGGGCCATGTGATTATCAGCAAGTCCCTGAGCCAAAACAACTTCACTGATGACTGTCCCTACAGCCATGATACAGCCAACATCTTCCATGTCTGTGCAGCCCACAAGAGGAAAGGCTGTGGAGGAACCACAGCAGGATGAGGCTGTGGGTAACCCCCTGAGGTCTCACCCACCTACAGTTGACTGTGGATCTCCCACCTTCAAACTCCGAGCTCTTGCCCCAGCGTTTGGGCAGCTGCAGCACCATGAGCCCCTTGGTGCCAATGAGTGCCACATGATGCTGTGTGGGGCTGAGCAGCGTCTGGTAGACCTCAAACAGGGGAGGGTCTATGCAGAGAAGGGTCTGCAAACACAGATATTGGAGTAAGGATCAGCCACAGCCTGGTCTGGGAGGGAAGGGACCTTTAAAGGTCATCTAATCCAAACCCCCTGCAGGGACAGCCCCAACTGGAGCAGGCTGCTCACAGCCCCAACCAACCTGACCTGCAGTGGTGCCAGCCATGGGGCAGCTCCCACCTCTCTGGGCAGCCTGGGCCAGGCTCTACCCACCCTCAGGCTCAAACACTTCTCCCTTCTCTCCACTCTCAATCTCCCTCTTTCAGTGCAAACCATCCCCCCCTCGGCCTGGCACAAAAGGCCCTGAGAGAAAGTCTGTCCCCAGCTTTCTCATCTCCCTTTCAGCCCTGCAAGGCCACCAGAAGGTCTCCCTGGAGCCTTCTCCTCTGCAGGCTGAACACCCCCAGCTCTGCCAGCCTGGCTCCCAGCAGAGCCCTTCCAGCCCTGCCAGCACTGCTGTGGCCTCCTCTGGCCCTCTCCAGCAGGTCCCTGTCTGTGCTGAGGGCTCCAGAGCTGCCCCAGCACTGCAGGGAGGTCTCAGCAGAGCACAGCAGAGGGGCAGAATCCCCTCCCTGCCCCTGCTGCCCACACTGCTGGGGATCAGCCCAGGGCAGGCTGGGGCTGGGCTGGCAGTGCTCAGTGCCAGCTCCTGCCCAGCTCTGCACCCCCGGGAACTCCCAAATCCTCCACTGCGCTGCTCTCCAGCCCTTCAGCCCCAGCCTGTGTCGATACCGTTCACAGGAG
>VWYK01065098.1:4848-18258 GCA_013399775.1 Semnornis frantzii | reverse complement strand
TGGAGGAGACTTGCCCAAGTGCAGGTGTGCTGAGGTCTCATTGATGGTAGGGGAAACTTTTAGGTTTTTATACATGGGTTTACCATGTCCAGACTGGGTAATCCAGTCCAGAAGAAACCTAAGCCAAGACACACATCTGCACTCTTGGACTCACCCTTTGCCACCATTGAGCCACTGCTGGAGTGTGACTTGGGCTGTAACACTCAGTGCTGTCTGTTTTAGTTGTAGAACAACCTCTGGGTTCATGGTATGGGACTGTGATCAGAGTGGTTGTGCTGGTGACACTTCTCCTCATGTGTGCAGTGATCCTGTGTTTCATGCTTTCCAGGTGAGTAAGAAGGTAAGAAGTTCAGCAGGAACATGCTCAGCAGGATCTGGCTGAACAGCTGAAACTAGCAATGCCAGTCTCTTACTCAGGGTTCCCCTTCACTTTCCAGGATAAGATCTGCCAAGAAAAGCTAAAGAGGATAATCCAAGAGGTAGGAAAATGCTATTCCCTGGACCACTGTCACAGAAAGGGCTGTAGGGCATCTGGGAAGAAAGCAGAAATCTTCCAGGAGAGCTTGACTCTCAAGAGAAATATCTCTTCATCCTCATCAGTAAGGCAACTCCCTATTTGCCCCAACCTTGTGGTGTTTGGGATGGTCAGAATGACTTTGCCTATCAAGTCACAGCAGCATGTGGCAGCAGATCATAGTTCTAGACAGTGCTCTCAACCTGGAGCAAGGGAAGAACCACACAAAGAAGGGCATCCCAATGGGGTTCTTATGGCTTAGTCCTTTGACAGACCCGTGGCCTTGTCATCTCCCAAGGGTAGAGATCTTCTAGAAGGGACCTCAGGAGGGTTAGGCTGAAAGACTGCTGGTGTTGCTTGGGCACCAGAGGGCACATCCGGTGACCTATGGTGGAGTTCAGCTGAGACAAAGGATTAAAGACATAGCAGGCATTGCACTGTGCTCCAGCCTGTCTTGTGTATGCAGGTAGCTATGGCAGCCATCTCTGCATGAAGCCAGTGGCTCACAGGAGCCTCTGCCCTGGATGTCTTTGATCTCCACAGGTAATGTTGCCCAGGATAAACAGCAATTACTCCAGCCCCTGACCAGGGCCTCAGGAGATATTCAAAGCAGTGAGAGAGTGAAGAAGGTGCAGAGGATGACCCCAGCTAAGTGGTACTCTGGCTCTGT
This sequence comes from Semnornis frantzii, assembly GCA_013399775.1. NCBI lineage: Eukaryota > Metazoa > Chordata > Aves > Piciformes > Ramphastidae > Semnornis > Semnornis frantzii. The sequence goes on along the minus strand of VWYK01065098.1, from coordinate 17,074 downwards.
TCTGACTGTGACCAGTACTTGGGTACCATGCAGTTCACCACAGCAAGAGGAAAGTAGGAGGCCCAGGAGAGTTGTGCTGTTTTTTCTCTTCGGCGCCTTCACCTCCCAGTTTTCACTTACTGCTGTTTAATGCCTTTGAATGCAACTTTCTGTAGTTCCTTTTTTTCAGTCTTTGTTTTCATTTTCCTGGAAGCAGGAAATGTAGACCAGATTTCCCAGTCCCTGATTCGCATGGGCTCACCCTGTGGGTCTGTCCATGCTCCTGCTGTGTCCTGGGTTCTCAACCCATCTCCTCGATCCTCTTTCCCACACTGTTTGCTGATATTAGGCAGACTCAGGACTCTGTTGGAGCTTGGTGTGATAGGCCACCTTTGAGACCCTGCCTAGACAACCAATAGAGGTCTGTGGTTTTGGAGAAGGCTGCCTGTCCCACTATTGCTCCTGCTGGGTCTCCTCATTGTTCTTGTGAGGTAACACTCTCCTGTGGGGAGATAACTAAGTTGTTGTGAGGAGGCTCTGACAGATGCACTCAACACCCCTTAACCAAACCAGCAGCAGTTTGGACCCTGTACCTGAGGAACTAGAAGTCTTAACTAGACCCAGATCAAGAGCTCCTCTAGGAAACTCCCAATGGAGCAGAGTGAAAAAAAGACAACTTTGAGTACAAGAAGTGTCTTGCACACCTCTTCCGTTGCATGCATTCTGACTATGAGCCAACCACTCTGTTCTGTAACTGTGATAAAATGTTATGAGGACAGGCTGAGAGAGTTGGTGTTATTTAGCCTGGAGAAAAGAAGGCCCTGGGGAGACCTTAATTGGGACCTTTCTGTGCATAAAGGCAACCTATAAGAAAGATGGGAACAATCACAGAATCACAGAATGGTAGGGGGCTGGCAAGGACCTTTGAGGATCGTTTAGAACAACCTACCTGATAGAGCAGGATGACTTAGAGTAAATTGCACAGGAATACCTCCAGGTGGGTTTTGAATGCCTGCAGAGACAGACTCCACAGCATTTCTGGGGACCTTTTTCCAGTGCTTTGATAACCTCATAATGAAGCAGTTTTCCCCCCTATGTTTACATGTAACCTTCTGTGTTCCCGTTTGTATCCACTGCCCTTTGCCCTGTCACTGGACACCACTGAGAACAGTCTTCTGACACTCATCCAATCTTTCTAGCAAGATTTTATCCAGAGTAGATACAAGGAAGAAAGCTTTTATGATGAGGGTTGTGTGAGGGTTGTGAAACACTGGTCCAGTTTGTCCCATCCCTGGGAACGTTCCGTGTCAGGTTGGATGAGGCTTTGAGCAATGTCACCTAGTTAAAGACATCACTGCAGGATAGGTTGGACTAAACAATCTTTAAAGATCTCTTCCAACTCAAAGTGTTCTGGGATTCTATTACAGTACAGCCTAAGTGAACCACCTTTTGGCTCTCCCTGTTAGGCAGTGTGGCTGCATGGCCGCAGTCTCCAGCAATGAGATCTTTAATCAGCAACAGAGCAGCAGATGAGCCCAATTTGAATTCTCCCTTCACAGCAACTGGACTGCACACCAGGCAACTCTCCACTTGAGCAGGGCTGCCTCTCGATATAAAGAGATATTAGTTAAATAAGTGAGTTTCATGTGAAACGAATCCTTAGTATAACCGCATTGTACTGTTTGCTTAACTTTACTTACTTAGCAGCTGGAGCTGCTGAAGCCCTGGGCCACAATCTACAAACGTACATTTAGAAACTTTCAACCAAGCTAAATTGCATAAAGGCTCATTTCAAATCACTCCTAACTTGATTTTCTCTTGTGCATGTCCCCTGTGCAGTAATAGAGCGAACTGTTCCATCAAACTCTGCTCAGCTACACTTCTACAAATTCTTTAAGTGATCTTAAATACTCATTTGCGACAGAGGACATGACCTGTGACCCCATGTCCTTGAGTGATGCCCGACAGTCTTTCTAATCTCCAGAGGTGTTCTGGGTGTCTCTCATGGGAGTTTAGATGGGGTGTGTGGTGGAAATTAGTGAAGGGATACGTCCCTCAAGGAACATCTTGGGCAGTAGTGTGTTCTGTCCTCATGCTGTGGTGAAAATGATGAGAGATCTGTGTGCTCTCATCTCCTTTGTAGCCCCTGTGCCAAGTCAAAACTAGAGGAAAAGTGAAGATCAAGGCTGAACCATGTCCAGTACGGAGTCTTTATTAGTGAGACACAAGTCAGAGCTATGGTGTCAGTCCAGGCTCTGAGATCCCCCTTCCTCCTGAGTAGTAAAGACAGAACAAGTGTCTGTGGTGCAGCAGCCCCTGCTGGAACCATATCTGACATATCTAAATTGAGCCACCATAATCTGAGATTGCCATGGCTGATCCAGACAGGATGCTGAGGAGGCCTCTCTGGAATTGACAGAGCTGTGGCATCTGGATCAGTATCAGGAAAATGGAGCTCCAGAATGTGTGGAATAGAAAGCATCGGGCTAGCCCTATAGGACTCTGGATTGTTCCTTTCTTGGTTCTTGTTGGCCATGGGCTTCATGTTTTTCCCAAAGTAGGACAGATATTCTGCACTCTGGTTTGGTGCTGCCCTGGCAAAACACAGCTTTGGTGTTGGTGGAGCTACCTCTCCATTTTCTCTGGGTCCACCTGAAGGGACAAGGGAGCCTGGGTGGAACAGCTGGTTCTCTTTAACCCAGTACATTTAGGACAAGTTCCTGGTACCTCTGTTCTGCCCTGCACACTTGGGCTGTGATTCTAGCTATGTTCCTGCACAAATTCTGGGTAAAGGGTCAGGTTCCCACTTCAGACCCTGAATACAATTTGGAGAGAGTCTAGCCTGTGCTCTCCAGCCACAGAGGATCCTTGGGGTGGCTTTTCAGGGGAGTAAAGCATCTTCAGGCTGTGTATACTTCTTTGGTTTCCACTATTACTAATGGAAGATTGCCAAGAGAGTCAAAGTCCTGTCCAGAGATGGGCTGTGGCCATGCCTTACTTGAAATTCCCATAGGTTTCAAATGAATTCAGGTAACTGATGGCTAGTTCGTAGCAGAGTCCATACTGCTCCTGAGGACAGAAGGATGCACATGAGAATCTGGTACACCAGTACTTGTGGAAGAATGCAAGCTTTGCTTGCCAGCAGCTTCCTGAGCAAGCATAGGTAAGGCCCACTTTCCTCATCCCACTCGCATCCCACCTTCTCCCACTGAGGATCCAGTAGCTGAGGGCTGGGATACCCTAATGCTGGAGCTAGCTGGTCTGTGGAGGAAAGCCAGAGTCCATGGCATTGACACATCTGCTTGTCCCTCCCATCCAGGGTGTTCACCCTGTGATGAGCTCTAGCCATGGGTGAGCTAGAGCTGAGCACCCACCAGCGTAGCCCCACATTGAGCAGGCCAGATGGACCATATAGCTGCAGCTCAGTCCCCCAAATGCTTTGGTGTCCATCTAGTTCTGCAGAGCCTGCCCAAGTGAGTGGGTACGTCCCAGTGGCAGAAAGAAGGTTATGGCTCTTGCTCTGGTGTTGCCACCCCAGCTGGGTTTGAAGTCAGCACTTACCACATCTTTTATCAGCTGTCTCCGTCGCCTCTTCACCATCCTCACAGCCTGGGACACATCCACCAGCCCCTCACTTTGGATTTGCTCACAAAGGAAGCTAGCAGCACAGAAGATCCCACTTCGACTGACACCGTCCCTGCAGAGGAGTGCAAGAGGAGTCACTTGCTCTGGGATCACCTAGCAGGGCTAAGCCTCAGAGGTGCTCTAGGAGACATGCAGGCTCTCAGGATGATCATGCTCACAGATCCTGCACCCAGCCAATCTCCACAAAGAAGCCTGTCTGCCTGAACACAGCTGAATTCATGTTCGTGTGTACACCCAAGATGCAGCTGTGACCACAGTTCACTGACACAGCCTGGGCTGAGCCATGGCAGCTCCTCCAAGAGACATCACTCACCAGCAAGTTACAAGAATGTGCCCATCTCGGCTCTGTCGGTGGTGTGTCTCCACCTTCCCTAGCAGGCTGATGATGGTAGCAGAGTGTGGGGGAAGAGGCTGCTGCATGGGCCAGTCCTTCAGTTGCCACAACTGGACTTCTAGTGCAGACTTCTTGGGCTAGTGGGGAAGAAAAACAGTGGGGTGGGCAGAGAAACCTACTGGTTTCATGGAGGGAAGGGAGGCAGAGTGTGTCAGTCCTGGCTTAGCCATGCATACTGGATCAATGGAGCAGCTCTACAGTGGGATGGCCCAGTACCAGACTTTGCACTTCTCCTTTGAGTGCTCTGAGACAGAGCATACAAGAGCGGAGCAACAAGTGCAGCTCAATGGATGCTAGCCAAGTGTCCAGCTACTTAGAAGAGCTGTCCCCATCCACAAACCAACAGTGCAATGCACAAACTCTATCCATGTCTGCTGTCCTCCAAGTTAGGGAGAGGTTACAAATATGCCTCTGTCTGTAGCCTCACCCTTTTGGACTAACCTGTCTCTTAAGGTAAAAGATTTTGCTCCCACCAATCCCCTTCCAGTACCTCATCAGATCCCTCTGACCACTGTGGCCTCTGCCAACCCTAGCTGTGTCTTTAACCCTAAACTGAAGCCTTCCAGTGCTGGAGCCAAATCAGTCCTGTTCTCAAAGGACTTTGCCATTTCAATACAAAGAACCCACCTGCTGTCTATTGGTGAGGGCAAGTGTCCAGGCTGTGAAGCCAGTTCCAGGCTCTTCTGAGATCAGATGGACATGGAAACGGCCATAGGCAGCTTCGTCTTGAGTAGGCCAGAACTTCACATATGTCTGGTAGGGGAGACACAGGCATGATCACACATAGCCCAGCCTGCAAGCCTGGCAGAGCTCAGCACCTCGTATGGATGTGCACCAACCCCTTGACTATAACCCACAGTGTGCACACAGGTACTCTGCCCTCTGGGGACCAATCCACAGTGCAGCAGCCAGAAGAATAACACTCCCACTGAGAGGACATCTGGGCAAGGACAGCAAAACCTGAGGGAATGCTCCCTTGATATGAGACCGAGGACGCATCCCTGCTGTAGTGCTGGGACTGTCCTTGGCTGCCCACAAGCCTGCGGCAAGCAGGACTCTCATGAGAAGAACCATCCAAGGACAAAGGCAGAAAACACACTGCCTGGTCACACTGAAAGCTGTGGGGGAGAGGAGGACTGCATATGGACTGCTGACCTTGTCCAGCTCCCGGAGCTCGTTCAGGACAACCACTGATGTGCAGGTGTAATCCCAGACCAGAGCCCAGAAATCCACCAGTGTGGCGGTGAAAGGCAGCTGGGTGACAATGAGTCTGTCCTCCTCTGTATATGTCTGCAAAACATCCCAGGCTGTGAGGAAGGAAAAAGCCACACAATCCAGCCCCTGAGAGCCTCCCTAGCAGCACGAGCTGCTTTCTGCCTTCTTGCAGTCCGGGCTCCACAGGCCTGGGGCAGACCCCAAGATGCAGGGCACCATGTCAGAGCAGCCCCACACCCCCGTGCCCTTAGCTTTTCACAACCGGGCTCTAATCCCAGCTGGCGAACAGCAGCGGCTGCAGCCGCCTGCTGAGCTGCCCGCACTGGCAGGGCTTAGACTTATCGCTGGGGCCATCTCCTGGTGGTAGCAAGGCCGCAGCCACTAGGAAGTAGTCGCTGTGAGCAGCTAGGACATCTCAAACCAGGGTGACATGGTCAACACCTGCCTTGAGCAGCGGTGCCCAAGAGGTGTGCCTGCCGCAAACTGCAGCCCCCACCCTTCGGCAGCGGTCGAACCCTTACGTCGACAAACACGGCGTTGATGTAACCTGGTGATCCATCTGCATTCAGTGACGACATCAGGATGGGCCGGTAGGAATCCGCTGCAGAGGCAAGGGGCAGAAAGAGAAATGATGAGCTGTCCTCTCTTTGCACAGACACATGGGGCTTCCCCTGCAAATGGTGGGATCAACATGGCTGGAGAGGCTTGGATGAAAAGGCACCACCAGCCCCATGGCCATGGCAGCTCAGGGCTGCCTGACACACAACGTTCAAAACCCCATGGATTTTGGGGTCCACACAGGTCCACACTCCCTCCCTGATTCCACATCTGGGCTCCTTCCCTGGGACAGATCAGACCCAAGGACACGTTTATCCCAGGTGTATCCCATAAATACATGCATGCGCCAGCAAGACCAGAAGGAAGCAGGGAAGGTCTTGCTTCCATGGCAGGACCAGTGTAATCTATACTTATTAGCAAGCAGAAAACAGCGTCTGGATCTTGNCCCCCCCCCCCCCCCCATGCTGTTATCAGATGTCATACTGCAGATTATGTGGCTGCCCAACCCTGACAGTCATACCTGGTAGGATCCCTGGCTTGCGGTTCTTGGGCTGGTTGCTGGGTTTCTCTGCCTCTCTGCATGGCAGGAGCTGGAACAACTCAGAAAACATCTGCAGGGCCTGTAGAGATGATTTAGCCAAGCAAGTCCTGCCTGTTAACTCCTCACATTTTTCAGCCTCCCCAGAGAAATGCCTCTGCATTTCAGCATTCACATCTGAGGAAGGGAGCAACAGTGGGCACAACAGACCAGTCCCAGCAGCACAACCCAAGTGCACTAGATCCTGGTGGTACCTTGAACTCCTTCTCAAGGGCACTATTATATCTTGAGATCTCAGCTTCTCGAAGACAGCAGACATGGCTGGTGATGCTCTCCACTGGGATCCCGGTGCTGCCACAGAGCAATCCTTCAAGCAGCACCTCGTACAAGAAGGCATACTGCTCCTGCATGAGGACATGGATCAGCTGTTGCTGGGATATGTCATTGACATTATTCTGCAGTCTCCATTGGCTAGCAGCTCCAGTCCCTGTGGCTAGACCATGAATGGCATGGCCAGCGTGGCTTTGCAATCCACATCCCTGGAGGGGGCTGGAAACAGATATGCAGCCTGGCAGCATGCAGGAAGCAGCTATATCTCCTCACCTTGGTCTGCACCATGCTGACTCGCTGCTCCCGCAGCCTCTGCACGCAGTGAAACACATCCACCTTCCCCTCAGCCTTCCCCATTTTCAGGAGGAAGTCCAGGGCAATGAAGGTACCTGTGCGCCCAATCCCTGCACTAAGGACACAGAGAACTGGTGCTCAGTGCTGTCTTGGCCAGCCTTGCTCCAGCACCTAGGCTCTCCCAGCCCAGTACCTGCAGTGCACCAACACGGGTCCAGCAGGCGCTTCCAAAGCCCTCTTGTTCACCACCTCCACTAACCACAGGAGCTGAGCAGGGTTTCTGGGCACTCCATGGTCTGGCCACAGCAGATAGTGAAACTGCTCCACCACTCTTGGGAGAGCACAGCCTGCCTGCAAAGAAGAAATGGCTGGCAGCAGGGAGCAGGAACCATCCTGGAAACTTGCATAAAGTAACTGCATGCCAACAAGCAGAGAGCGGTGGAGAAAACTAGAGGGGTACTAGTATTCAGTGCTGCCCTCCAGCATCCCCATCAGAAAGCAAAGGGCACCTTGTTCCCTGCTATCCTGTGATGTGAACAGTGAACTCAGACCATAAATGTAGCTTGAGTCTCAGAGGGAAAAAAAAAATAAAAAAATCTAAACAATCACAGTTTAGAGTCATTGAAAAGCACTGGCTTCTTCCAAAATAGGTATTTCCTACTGCACTGGTGTGTATGTAGACACATAAGTTTTTTCCCTAAACATCATGTTGACTTGGCTGGAATTAATGAACTGCTACATTCTACCATCAGGTGCTCCTAGAGCTTTAACTTTCATCTATGCATTCCTCTGGTCAAAATAAGAAAAGACAAGAGTATGCATAACTTCAGTTTCTTTGTATTGCACTCATTTTCCCCTCCTTGCAGCTCCTTCAGTTTCTGCTTATCATCTGAGGTATGACTCCAGCAGAAGTACCCACCTTGAGGAATGCTGTGAATTGTCTTAAACCATGAACTATATGTTCATGTAAGTGGCCACAGCATTTCAATGGGGACCCTCTGCACATCAGCCCAGGTGACAGGCCAGCACCTGCCCCATCATTCTGCATTGCAGAGATGTCATTTTAGACACTTCAGTTGTTTTTATACTCTTGTGACCACTTCGGCCAAGCCCTCAATGATGCATGTTCTGCTCACATGCATCGCCAGTCCACACACATCTGGGGGGACCACTAAAGCTGACCAACTTCCTTTGCTTTGCACAGAAATCTGGGCCTGTTGTTCTGGCATGGCAATCAGTGATAGCGACACTGACTTGCTAGTGTTGGAGCCCATAAAATCCCACATAGTCTCTTAGCTGACAGCTACCACTGCAGCTGAAACCAGGACACATCCTGCATCTGCAACTCAACTATGTGCCAGGCTTACCTTCTGAAGGCAGAAGATGCGTGTGACAAGGCCTGTGGTGGTCCTGATGTTGTTAAGTGTTACAGTGAAGTTCCCGTAGACCTGCTCCTGCTCTGGCCAGTACTGTTCACACTTGTTCTGTCAAAAGCAGTGAGACAACTAAGCACTAACAGACTCATGAAGGGTGTATTGCAAACTAGCAGTGGTGTGAATCTGCTCTCTGCCCTCTTAGAATCATTTAGATGGGAAAAGACCTTTAATATCATGAAGTTCAGCTGTTAATCTAGCACTGCCAAGTCCACCACTACACCATGTCACTAAGCACCACACCTACACCATAACTTCAAGAACCACCTCTGTGGGGATTAAATGCCTCCCAAATATAGGGACTGAAATCCTGAAAGGAAGGATCTGGGCTGTGAAGTACAGCCAAATGACTACATAACCCCAGATAAAGAGGGAGAAATGCTAAAAGGAAGCGAAGTGGTGCCTGGGCAATTAACCCTTTGCTGGATGCAGTGTGAGCAGCTGTGAACTATGGGAAATTAATTAACACAAGAACAGAAAGTGTTTTGAGCACCTTTAAGGACATTGTTAAAGGCCAGAGGAAAACAGTTCACATAGATGTTCACACACAGTTCAACGAACACGCCTGTGGATTTCACAAAATGATCCCTCAGTACCTACAAGGACTATACGCGATGTGATCGTGTGGGCGTTAAGCCGTCGGACGCACAACGATAAGGCAGTAGCAGGTTTGAGGCAAATTGTTTTTTGAAGCATTTAAGAGCAACTCTGAGTCAGGCAAAGATGATTCTAAAGGTTTCACAGAATCACAGAATTAACCAGGTTCGAAAAGACCTTCGAGATCATTAAGTCCAACTAACACCTTCTAGTTCACTAAACCATGGCATTAAGTGCCTCATCCAGTCTCCAAAACATCTCCAGGGACAGTGACTCCACCACCTCCATGAGCAGCCCATTCCAATGCCAATCACTCTTTTTGTGAAGGACTTCTTCCTAACATCCAGCCTAAACCTGCCTCTGTCGAACAAGAGGCTGTGTCCTCTTGTTCTGTCACTGGTTGCCTGGGAGAAGAGACCAATCCCCTCCTGGCTACAACCTCCCTTCAGGTAGTCATAGAGAGCAATAAGGTCTCCACTCTCAATATGGAAGGGGTGCATAAACTCCTTCTCTGCCAGTGTCTGCAGCATTGCCATCACAGTTAGAGAAGCCACAAAGGCGACAAAACCTCTGATTGTCTACAGCATCTATTAATGAGGATCCATTTGATCCAGGCTGAGTAGATACAGAAAAAGAGCCTGACCTGTTCCCTCCTGACACAGCAGGCTGCCCAGAGCTGCCTATGGCCCCTCTGCCACCAATATTTAAGCCCCCAACATTGGAACGGGGTCTGCCCTGCCTCATCTAAGCTTTTGTCTCTGTGGTGAGGACAGAAATCAGGCTTGTGTTTCTTTAGATGTGCGTGGCACTTCATTTACAACTCTACAAATGATGGGTTTACGGTCTTACGATTGATTAGCAGGCAGCAATCGCAGATAAACACACTATGGCACTACTCTCATCCCTCCACTCCAGAAAGTGTTATGGTTCTCAGAAGGCTACATTTTAAAATGAGCTTTAATGCATACCACCTGAAGAAATTTGGAAAATCAGTAGTCCCAGCCATGTAACCTTTTTCTTGTGTCACGTTGTAAAGAGCTAGCTTTGTCTGCAAGCCATTTTGCCTGTGTCTCTGAATGGCTTTTCTCCCCCTTCCTTCCTCCTCCTGGCAGCCACTTCATGGATTCTTAAAGTGATGGTTTTTGCACATGGGTATGTGAACAATAGGAATAATTAATAATGAAGAATAACTATGATGGGTATTAAGTAATTACAATGTTAAATAGTAAGTAATTATAATACGGTATGTTAAACAATAATTATACTAAAATCCTATAGCCAGTCATTAATTATCACAAAATATGATAATTAGTAATTAATTGTAATAACATATGGTAATATTAGAAACTTGAATGGGTGAATGGGAAGCTGCCTACATTACGGTGGTTGTGGAGAGGATGGTGTTGTTCTCTTCTCACAGGTAAATATTGATAGAATAAGAGGGAATGACCTCAAGCTGCAGCTGGGTACATTTAGACTAGATACTAGGGAAAAAAATTTTCCCAGCAGGTGTGGTCAGGCATTGGAATGGGCTATTCAGGGAGGTGGTTGAGTCACCAAACCTGGATGTGTTTAATAGTCATTTGGATGTGGTACTCGGGGATATGATTCAGGGTGCACCTTGTAGAGTAGGATTATCGGTTGGACTTGGTGATTGTGAGGGTCTTTTCCATCCTGAATGTTTCTGTGATTCTGTAATTAATAATTGTAATAACATATAAATAATAATAAATAAGTCATGAAATGATTTAAGACTTTTTCTAGGTGATATGGCATTAAAAAAAAAAAAGAACTCTATGTAATATAAAATCTTCTGTTTTCCTTCAGAGGTTAGATTTTAATATCATCTTTAGTTTTGGTATATATTTCTAGTGTTAGGTAGGGTTAAGAGTTTAAAATAGGGATATTATAGAATGTTTATGGTCTCTTCTTTATATCAGTAATAATGTTTTAAAATAAGGATTATGTCAAGATTTAGAAGAATAGGAAAGTTATTACAATACAGGGGCAAGAGCTCAATAGACAACAGTTGTAGGATTAAGTTTTGACACATAGACTGAGATATAATTGGATAAAAACTAGACAGAAAGATCACACCTATGGAGTCACATATGGAGTTTGTTTGCAATTAGAAAAGTGCAAGAAGAAAATAAAGCAGGTAGCTGGCCTGCCTGCTCAGCACATAACACACACTCATTTCACAAGAAAATCATTCCCTGTAACATCACAGCACAGGCAACAGTAACACATGCTTTAGCCTAGAAAGGGTCAGGAGGCTTGTTAGTGTAGGGAAGGGATGTGCTTGCGTTTTGCCATCTACGGGACCTCAGTGGATACCAACAAGAAAAATCAAGATCACAAGCTGAAGAGATCAGTTCTACAGTCTGGTACTGTGAAGATCTCAGCTGACGATGCAGAAATCAATACGTAGGCAAAACATCCCTAGGAACCTCACAGCCACCAGCATCTTCAAAAACACTGTTATGTTTTCTTGTGATTATTCTGCTTATATAGATATGCCTCTGCCTTGCCACGATGGCCCTGTCTTAACAAATCAGGTACATGAGGCTCTGCATTGGCAACAAGGTGAAAGGACTAGGGCCAACAAAACACCTCCTGTCATGGTCAGGGGCAAGACTGGATTGGCCTCTGTGTTTGCCACCAAGAAGATCCTCTAGCTCTGCTGTTGGCTGCAACTCAACAGGCACTGAGTGGTGGACATGCATGCCATGCCAGACCTCGAGATGAGAGGTGGAATTCTCTGTTACAAATAAAGCCATCCGGGAGAGGAGAGCAGGTCAAGTAGCCTGTGGTTTGCACAAAGTCCCATGCATCTGAATGAAGGCTAAGTGCAGTGGTGGCTGTGCCTACAAGCTGGAAGTTGGCTAACTTAAGACTGATCATATGCCATGCTGGGACCAGTGCTGTGTAACATCTTTGTCAGTGACATGGACAGAGGAATAGAGTGCACCCTCAGCAGGTTTGCAGATGACACCAAGCTGTGTGGCACAGTCGACTTGCTAGAGGGCAGGGATCCATCCAGAGGGACCTGAACAGGCTGTAGTGCTGTGTCCAGGCCAACTTCATGAAATTCGACAAGACCAAGTGTAGGGTCCTGCACCTGGGTAGGCACAAATCCCAAGCACAAATACAGGTTGAGTGGTGAATGGCTGAGAGCAGCCCTGAGGAAAAGGACCTGGAGGTCTGTGGTGGTGAAAAGCTCAACATGAGCCTGCAGTGTGC
>VWYK01065097.1:8127-22400 GCA_013399775.1 Semnornis frantzii | reverse complement strand
AAAAAAACAAACCAAAAAACCATGAAAAATACTTTCATGCTCACAGTTTTCAGCAGCAGCTGCAAATTAAAACCTGAGAGGGGACAAAATAGTGTCTGGTAGTAGAGCAGAGCTTGTGTAGCCTTTCATCTAAATTTCTCAAAGTATTTTGTAAGTAGGTGGGAAAATCGAGGCTCAGAAAAATGGATTTGTTCATACTGCTTGGCAACAGATCTGGGAAAAGATTGCAGAGTCTCAGCTTGCAGTCTTGGCTTTGACCTCCAGCTGAGTGACTCAGTAGCCAGGCAAGCATCCGTAATTCATCTGACTGCTTTCCTGGAAGCTCCTCTCGAGTCTGGGGGCTGGGGGTGTTGGGACAGGAAGGGTCTGTGAGGAGGGAAATGCTACGCATTCCAGACAGAGCACTCTGCCAGCTTGACTTGCAAGAGCAGTAAGACAAAACTATCTCAACAAGCTGTTGTCTACTGCAGGATCTCATCGCTGGTCCTATTCAGTACCTTTCTAAAAACATCTTTGGGTATGAACCCAAAATCTCCCAGACAGAAGGAACCAGGAGCAACAGCAGCCAATGCAGTGCCCCAAGAGTATCTCTTCTCTTGTGACTCTCATACTGTGGTTTGAATATTAATGTACAACAGGTGTGTTAAAACATGATGGAGCAAATAAATTCTTTATTGTTCTCCTAGCTGTTGGTTGGATGTGCCATTTTAGTGTGGTGCACGTGGTAGGAAGTACCTGGAGAGGCAAGACCCCTTTTCCAAGCCTTACTGCTAACTATTTGGATCTGAGAAATTGTTACCTCCTGGAATTAAAAGTAAAGTTACATCTTGTTTCGTTGATACAACCTACTGTTTGAAAGATTGAAACTTAATTTTATTTTGGGTGTTTGCTTGTTTGTTTGGTGGGTTTGTTTGGTTTTTTTTGGTTTTTTTGGCTTGACATTTCCACTCCTTATGAAAACACTGTCAGATGTGTTTGATGTGACCAATAACATATATATGTTTGGTTGCTTGTCAGAGCCAGGTTAAAAAAAAAACCCAAACAACAACAGCAAAAAAAATCCCCCAAACACCTTTCTCCCCCCTAAAAAAACCCAACCCCTAAAAAACCCCTAATCCCCAAACAACAACAAAATAACAAACCACAAAACTGCCTTAAAGCTACTATTTTTAGTCAAATAGGAAAAAGTTAAATTGAAATAATCAGTACATTTCAGCGAGTTTATTAACTAGTTAGGTGTAGGCTGCAAAGGGGGAGACAGAAAAAGGATTTACATGTTACACCTAAAGACTAAAATGCTTAAGGCTATTATGTTTTGTAAATATTTAACTCTATTTCCCTTAACACCTCTGGACTACATCTTGAGCCGCTGACTGATAGCATGGAGAACTCGCTTTCTAGCTCATAAATCCTCTCTTGGCAAAGTTCAATTGTTTCAGTGTAATTTTGTTGTCAAAGGAAGTCATTATCAGAAGAGGCAATTTCTTAGTAATTTAAGGTGCTTGAGCTGTTTGGATTGGCGCTGGAATTCATGGGTGTGACAGATCACAGACTAGGACTGCAGAACTGTTTCCCTATTAGAGGTTATTAACTTCTATGTGAGTTGAACCCTTGCAGTTATGAACCACATGAGTCTTTTCATTCTGTGGGATTTCCTTTCTAGATGTGGTGAGAGGGAATAGGGTTTTAAAAATAGTAACTGGAAGTAAAATAAATTCCTAAATTAACTGTACAGATAAGTCCAGAGGGAAAAAAAAATCACCTTGTTTTGTAGTTACTTATGGTTCTGCTCCTTCTAAATGCACTAAAAACTGAAGGATCAGAAAAGGTTAAGAGCTTTCTTCCCTGGAAGAATGGAAAATGTGGCAAGTATCTGTTTACTTAACCAGGGACTTATGTAGTTGGCTTGTACAGAGTCAGAGCAGATTTCTGGGGGGAGGGGGAAGGAACAGCCTTCTTTAAAAAGAAAACAGATTGCCGGAAATATGAAGATACATGGAGTCACTCTTGTGCCACATGTCAGAATTCTTACGTGAGTACAGCAGTGTTTGTCTTCTCCATTGTCCCACTGGATGCCCTGATTATTCTACAGCACTCCATCCCAGCTGGGTAATTTATGCTGTGATTATCTTAAGAGATCATTCTTGGCCAGGAGTGAATACAGACAATCCAGATAGTTTTGAAAGTATGAAGCAGTTGTGGAGCGACCAGAGTTTCATCGTATTGGTGGAAAGTCCAGAGATGCAGAGCAGGCTCTGTGCACATGTGAGGCTGCTGGTTGGTCTCTCAGAGACCTGTTGGTTTTCGTGCCTCTGCTTTCCCTTGACAACTGTCCCTGCTGCAGGACTGCAGCACTGCCGCCAGAGGATCTGCTTCTTTTATCACCCATTCAGCTTTGTTGGACTCGGCTTGTATGGCTGGGAAGCAAAACCAAAAATGTCCTGTTGCCATTTTTAATTTTGACAGACATTTATAGCATCAGGCATAGGAGATGTTCCTCAGCTCTGAGTGAATGAAGCCACTAAATCAAGAACTGCACAGCTGATGATAAAGCAGCTGCTTACTCATCAGATCTCACCTCCTCACAAATTCTTCCCATCTCTCATCAGGTTTCGTTTCCTAGATGTATGGAAAGTATATATCCATCAAGGAAGGTGCTATTAAGGACAAATAAATGTCTGCATGTAGTATATTTTATTTGAATTGTCATTTGGATGGAGGCACTTTCAGGAATGGCTTTTTAAGAGGAAGAGTGTGCTGGAGCTGAAGCAATTCAGAGGAAGAATAAAGCCCTTTGCGCAGGGCTGAAAAGAGGCAGTAATTTGTCCCTTGTTCTATTATAGAGTTTGACAGGTTAAAAGTGCTTTCAGCTGCAGAACCAGTTCTTCTACAAATGATGCAGAAGGACAACAGATTTCCCTGATTTCCTGATTTTTGTGAGGGATGATGGCTCCTGTATTTGTACCCTGTGAGGAAGAGGCTTACCTCAAACACATGTACCAAAGCTTACCTTGAGAACACAGACCAAAAGCCCTGACTTCAGACAGGCAGTGGACTCTCCTCACCCTGATGGGAGCCTCAACCTCCACCAGAGAGGTGCTGGGAAAATGGAAACCTAGAGATGAGTGCTCTTAGCAAGATGTATCTCTCTCTTTATAAGACATAACCCGTTTTGCTTGCCCTCACTTTCTACTTTGTGGAATAAATATTTCTGCTGCATTTTTGTCTCCTATTATTTGGAATTCTGTTCTGAATGGATGCGTGTGTAAGAACTGGCCCAGGAATAAGGAACAATGGTTCTGTTAACGCTGCTGCAAGAGAGTGAAAAGTGGCTTGGTTTTAGTGATTGTTTAAAGTTTGTTTTGTTTTGTTTGTTTGTTTGTTTCTTTCTTTTAGAAACAAGCCCCAGCAAAATTAACTTGTCAAGAAACGCACAGGTTTGCTTAAAAAAAAATTCCTCCACCATTTTCTTTGCCAACCAGTCTTCAAATTAAACTATGTCAGCAGACACTGTAGGCTAAGCACTAATGAAAATGTTTCCAGTGGCTTTCATTAATTTAATTCCTTGCATTATTCTGATTCTTAACCAACAAATCAGTTGTGGTAAGAAAGATTTCAGAATTTTCTGATACAAAGCTATGTCGTGGAGGGGTTTGAATCTGGGTTATAAGTGAATTGTAATGAGGCTGATATGAAAATATTAAATATTTTATTAAAGAAAGAAAATTCCCCCAAACTTATTTGCAATTAACACAGAGATTCTACTCTGCAGTCGGTAAAGCTGTCTTTGCAGAATGTATATACATTTAATCAAATTAATTTAAATGATTTTTGGAAACATTTTGGAAAATTTAAACAACTAGAGTCCTGCAGCACAAACTGCTGCTTCAAGGTTAAACTTTCAGGAACTTCAGAGAAGAGAGTTTAGTTTACTCACTGGTTGGAGTCTCAGTATTTATAATACAAAAGTATCTGTAAAAACTTAAATGAAGAAAAGTATGGTCCCTGCCACATGGTGGCGTGACGCGTGGGGCTTTGCTGCTTGCGTAGCTTCAATGGAACACGCTGTCTGTGGAGATCCCCGGACGCAAGGCAAACCTTCTGTGCCTCCCAGGAGGCTATCGGAGCAGTCAGCCCCTGGGCGAAGCAGGATCCAGATTCCCAGGCTGGAGCAGTTCGATCGGCTGCAGTGCACTGCCGGGGAGTCGGCTCTCGGGCTGGAGCGGTGGGTCGGCACGTCCCGGTGTCATAATATCGTCGCTAGGCTGTCACCTAGGCTCAGCGAGAGTTAGACTCGGACTGGGCTGAGTTCAGGCAGACAGCTACACCCCAGCGCAGGGCAAGCCCTTCACTCCCTTGGCTTGGTGCAGCAAGCAGGCAGGATCAAGTCTGCCATTTGTGGGGAGGGGAAACAAGTCCCCTGCTATGTGATGCAAAGCAGCGCAGACAGGTAGCAGACAAAAATAAAGGTGGTAGCAGCAAACAAATGAGTTGGCTGAGGGTTTTAAGCATTTTGACTGAGTGTTTTTGACCAATAGCAACAGACAAAAAACATCCCTGGAACCAATCCCAAGTTACCTCACAAAAAAGGGAGACGAATGAGTCCAGCATCATGACTTCTGTAGATTGTGAGGCGCCAAGGCTTTTGTCTGCTTTCCTGCTTCTCCCACCCGGGAAGAAGGGGAGAAAGGAGGCGGATTCCTAGGATATATGTTCCAGGTATAATTTGGGCCTTCTGCCACAAGTTACTGACTGTTAAGAAAAAATGGTGAGTCTTTGGGTTTGGCTGAGATGGAGTTACTTCTCCACAGAGCACCTTTCATAGTGCTGTGTTTTGTAGTGGTAGCTGGCAGGGTGTTGTTAATGCATCAGTGCTTTCGGCAGCGCTGCTGAGCAGTGCTCACACTGCAGCACCAAGGCTGTGCTTTTCCAACATTTCCCCTCCAACAGTAGGCTAAGCAGGGCACAAGATTGTGGGAGGGGACACGACTGGTCAGTTTGTGTCAGCTGGCCCAAAGGGGTGCTCCATACCATATGATGTCAGTTCAGATATGAAAGCTAAGAAAGAAGGCAGTGTGGGAACATTGCTTGGTCACAGAGTCACAGAATCATAGAAGGTAAAGGACCTCAAAAGCTCATCCATTCCAACCCCTCTGCCAGAGCAGGATCACCTATACCAGATCACACAGGAATGCATTCAGGTGGGTCTTGAATATCTCCAGAGAGTGAGACTCCACAAGCCCCCTGGGCAGCCTTTTCCAGTGTTCTGCCACCATCAGCATCTGTCTTCCAGAGCAACCACTACATGTATTGAAGTCCTGCTTCCTGAGAAGTGACCAGATGTTGTCTGCTGATGGGAGGCAGAGAAAACATCTTTGCTTGCTTTTGCTTCTGTGCACAGCCTTTACTTTGACTTTATTAAACTGCTCTTATCTTGATCCACAGGCCTCTTGCTATATTCTCCCTCTTCCCTGTCTAAGAAGGGGAGTGAAGAGTGGCTTTGGTGGGCATTTGGCCACCAGCCAGAGCCAGACCACCACAGTCTTACAGGCTCCATTGCACAGCTGTACATGAATGGCCATGCGTTTTATTGTGTAGCTCTCAGCTGACTACGTTCTAATAAGCTGTCATTTTCTTTAGCTACTCTGGAGTTGCTTTCCTAGCAGTTTCTTCTTTCTTCATTCCCTAACCACATATGTACTTTCTCCCCATGTCTTTTATTCTATGCAGATGCTCCGTTGATGATCCTTGAACGAAGGCAGGGAAAAGCCCCTTGTCATTAACTTGTACATTTTTTTCCTCTCTTTGTCCGCAAAGCATTTGGCCACGTCTCTGTGTTCTCTTCCTACCAGTATTGCTTCCAGATGTTTTTTGTGTGGTTCTTTCTTGTTTGCATTTGGAGTGTCACTTGATCATTAGTGCTCTGTTTTTGAGAGGTAAGCTTTTGACTTGGTAGCAACTAGACATGAACCCAAGCCACAACTGTCTGATCTCTGCTTCCCTGGTTTTGAGGTTATGTTTGGATTTAAGATGTTGTTTTGGCCTATGGCAATAGTCAAGCCTAGCCACAAAGTTCATTCCTGAATCTGGAGGTTGATTTTTACCACTGATGCAAAACTACACAACTTACTGCTTCATGTTGGCTACGTGCAGAGTTGAACTATTCCTAAAGACGTAACCCTCTTTTTTTGTTTGGAACAAAGTTATGGGCAGCTTTTGTCTTCAGTAAAAATAAATGACCTGGAAATCTCAGCTTGATGTAATTTTGCTCTAGAGTGCCATAAATATTGTCTCAGGAATCGGAACAGTCTCACTTCATAGGCTGAAAGTGAGACCATCACTTCCTGAAGTCGGCAGTAACCTTGGCATAGACCTGAAACGTGCTGCTCTGCTATGAAGAATTGAAGCTCACTTTCTGCCTGTGGCTGCCTCAAACATCTTTTCCTTCCCTTAGCACTGTGCAGGTCCTGGAGAAGTCTCAAAAGTCAACCTTGCTGGAGTGACAGCTGTGACAATACTATGAATAATTCCTTAGGGGTTTTGATGCAGGATGAATTAATTGCCAAGGTAAATAACAAAATAAGTTTTACTACACTGTGTTACTCACAGCTCTCATTACCCATCCACAGAAAAAGAAATATGGCCAAGAAAATGAGTATGCCCTTTTCTTACACAGCCCACCTACTTCTATCTCCTCTGGATACTCCGGGCTGTTGCTTTAAGCATGAAGAGATCAATTATTAGCTTGTCAGTCTTTAAGTGCTGTCTGTTTCACAAGTTGCTGTTTTTAGAGCATGTCCTTCCTCCTACTGGTGGGGAATTTCCCCCTTTATCTTGTCCTTGGGAAGTGGAAAACTAAGGGGAGAGCAACATATCTACATGCCATCCCCAAATCAATTCAACCATAGCAGAGAATTCAGATGGGTCCCAAATTCAGCTTGTTAGAGAAATTGGAACTTACAGTCCCCCAGTGACAGAAACATGGGAAGTGTCACATGTGACAAACTCTTAAAACTGTGGCTGTGGCAGACAAATCCACTCCAGCCTAGGGAAGGGAGAGGAATTCATCAAATTGGTGGAAAAAAATGGTTTATGCCTCGGGATCCTTCAAGAATGAAGATTCTATTTTCAGGCATCCATACTGTGAGGAGAGAAAGGATCAAACCAAACCAACCAACCAAACCAAACAAGGAACAATAGTAACAAAACAACCAGTCTACCATTCAAAGTTGCTGAAAATAATTGAAGAGCTGGTTTTGGGGTTTTTTTCTATTGTTCCAGCAAAGTTCCTGTGTTGCCTGTCTTCCTTCCCTCAGCTGGAAGAAGGTCAACATAAATAACTCACTGTAAACTCTGGCTATTTGTCACGATGCTGATGTTTATTTCTATGGCTGATTTGGAACAGACTTGCACCAGAAGTGCTTAAATCTGGAGAGCAAAGTTATAGTTGCATGACTCACTGGGATTTTGCTCGTTTATGCTTACTTCATCTCAGCTGGAGAGAAGCAGACTGCACCCATCTTCCTGTTGGCGTGGGGAAGGTGTGAAGAAGTGCACCGCTCCCTTTCCTCAGCCCACTGGAGGGCAACAGCGAGCCGGAGCTGAAGCGAGCAGCCTCTGCCGAAGCAGGTGGGCGGTTTGCTAATTTAAAAATCAATGAATTGAAAGGGATTAGCTAATTTAGAGATACTATAGACTGTGGCTGTTTAGCAGTGTGTCATCTGCATCCACTCGGACTTTGTGCTTGGCTGCATTTGTTGCTAGTTTGTAATTGTCCTAAATTACTTGTGTCCTCTGTGGCCAACAGGAATGTGTTGTGAATAAGGCAAAGTTGTTAGATGGTAGTTCTGATTGGGTTTTTTTTTTTTTTCCTACTTCTCTTCCCAAACTGTATTGCACAGTTAAGTGCTGTGTTGAGGAAAATTGGACTAATGGGATTATGATTTTGAATTGTGGAGTTAGCTGAGAGTACTTGTATGTTAAGGACTACGTGACAAGCATCAAAGCCTGAGAATTGTGCGGTTCTGGTGGTTTGAGGTTCAGTTGTTTGAGCAACATATCAGCTGTAGTGTTTAATGCAGGTGGTTTTCAGTACTCATAGTAGTTGAGCAAATGCAGCTACACAGAAGGTTCCTCTAGTCTTTGTAATTTCTAACCACAGCCTGGAGCTAGATCCTTTGGGAGGCTGAGAAACTTGACTCAGGAGGAGCTGAGAAATGAGTTTGTTATGCCAGATCCTAAAAGGCTGAGAAACCAGATCAGAGAGCCTGGAACTCACTCCTTCTGAGGCTCTGGATGTGTGATGTTTTTGGGTTGCTGTCAGTTACAAAAAAAATAAAGTATTTCTTCCACTATGCAGGTAGTGGAATGTGCTAGAAATAACGATCAGGAGCAAAGGCACATCAGAGCAGGAGTGGGAGCAGGAGTTTGCTACCTGTGTTGCTGTGCTGGGGTGAGTAGACTCAGAGCTGGAGTTTGGAGAAGCGGTCCTACAAGAACATGTAGCACCCTTCTTACCTTGAAGACCTAGGCTGAGCAACTGAAATGATAGCATCAACCATTACGCTGATATGTGAAGGGGCGTGAAGATCTTCAGGAGGGCAAGACAACATGCTGCCCCAAACACAGAATCTGTGAGATGTGCTCTCAGACTGGGTAAAGAAAGACAGAGGTGTTTGGCTTCTTTTTTGTGGTGTGGTGCCCCCCCCCCCGTCCCCCCCCTTCTTTTTTCCTACATTATGGACGTATAGAGACATCTTGATCATTATTGCTGTGACTCTGTGTGGATGAAACAGGGAAAATAATTGGCTAAAGACTTAGTAAAAGGAGCAACCTACAGAGGTGCAGTATGCAGGGGCTTACTCTGCTGTCTGGTACTGATTTAATTTAAGGATGCTGAGTCCCAGATGATGGTGAGAGATGAGAAAGCAAGAGAAGGCAAATGACTGCAACAGCAACATCACAAACCTTTCTTCAAACCACCTTTGCTGTATCCCTTTGACTGGCAAAACTCTTTTTGCCAAGAGAAGTACCAGATTGCCTGAACTTTCAGGCCCTTTTCTGCAAGACAGATGGAGACTAGATGGGGGTTCTGGTGTACCAGGCAACAATAACATTGATGTTACTAACCAAAATGGTCTGCAAAGTTATTTACTCAGTAGTGTATTTCATTCGACTCATTTTTGATTGAGTGAGATTGAGGGGGCTTTCAGGTTTTATGCCTGTGGAGTTTCATGGATGTTAGTTCATTCAAGTGCTTTGCAGCCTCATAGAGACAATGTGGTGCCAATTCAAACAGAATCTGTAGTTTAGAAGCTTTTTTCCACCCTTTAGCCATATAAGCCAAAAGCATTTTTGAAGGAGAAAGCCATGAGCCTGTAACAAGGGCATGGGTTCTGGTGCCAAATTCCATGATTCTGCAAACGGATAATATTTGAAGTCCCTTTTTAATGTTCAAAGCAGGAAAGAATGAGCTAGGTCTCCTGCCCCCACCCCAATCACTCCTTTTTATTTTTTTTTTCCTAGGGAGATCCAAAGTATGTTGGCATATAATAAAAGAACTTTGAGAGGGCTTTATAGGTGCTGGATTCTTCTGTAAAGGAAGAATCTAGTATTTCATTGTAACTGTTTGGATGTGCATCCCTTCTGGTTTAGTCAGAGGTAAATATATTGTTTCATATAGCCAGCAAAATTACCTCTCTGTTGATAGATTGGAAAGGAGCTATCTTGCAAAGTAGTAAGGGCTTGTGTGCATTTTGGTTTTTTAGAAGCAAATGCCCTTTCCAGGTCCTTAGGAACCAGGCTTGCATTTGAAAGCCATTCCAAAGCACTGTGCTTTAACAAAGGGAAAAAAAACCCCAAACTTGTCTGGAAATAATCTGCCCTCCAGACCTACTCTGGCCTTACCTTGTTGGACTCTATAACAATAGTTTTGTTCTGGATTTGCCAATGAGTAAATGCATCTGAAGACCTACATTTAACTTATTATCAACAAAAGGTAAGTACAGATAGTGAGAGATTAATCAGAATGGTCAAGATGAATAATAAAACCAGTGCTTTTAATGTAAACTTCAATTATGCTGATAGATTAAAAGAAAAAGACAAGCCAAACTGGCTAGAAAAAACTTGTTACAAGTAATTCTAGTTTCTGCATGTGGATGTGAATTATTTTTCACTGGGTTTTGTGGAAGAGTTTCAGTGAGTTTGTTGCAGTCATATTTTACCTCTTTCTACTGCTTTGTCAAAATTCAGTGGGAGCAAGATGGCCCATACATCTTGGCAGGAGGAGAACTGTCCAGTAAAGATAAAAGCAGTTAGGTGTATCGAATCTGAGGGGGGGAAAAAAAAGGTGGAGGGGTTGTGGCAAAACAAGCACGTAGAGGTGAACACAGGAAAATGTGCAGGTCATGCTGTGTAGGAAGAGGGTGGCTTAGGCTGGCATCCTACACCACCTCTGGCCATAGGAGTCTCTGCAGTAGAGGTAGCCACTACGGCTCAGCTCTCTGAGTCTGCCATCACAACTGGTGCCTTCCTTTTCGCTCCTTGATTTAGAGCTGGAAACCTTAGATTAGCGTAACAAGAGTAGGCAAAACATTATTTCAGGTGATGACAATCTGCTCACAGATTCCACAGGTCTGCTCAATTTTTCTCTCCATCTATAAATTCTCTTCTTGTGACACCTCTAATGCTTGTTCTCCAACTCCCCTTTTTTTTTTTCTTCCTGAAACACTCTACATAGAATTCTTCTGATAATGAGTACTTTCACAAAGGTATATCTAGTGGAAGTGCTTCTTCCAAGTCCCCTGCACTGCTGCATCGTTGTGGCAGTGTCAGATGAGTCTTTACAAGAAGGCTGGAGAGGGACTATTTACAAGGTTTCATAATGACAAGACAAGGGACGATGGATTTAAACTGACAGAGGGGAGAGTTAAACTGGATGTTAGGAGGAAGTTCTTTACAGTGAGGGTGGTGAGGCACTGGCACAGGTTACCCAGGGAGATTGCGGCTGCTCCCTCCCTGGAGGCGTTCAAGGCCAGGTTGGATGAGGCCTTGAGTAACCTGTACTACTGGAAGGTGTCCCTGCCTATGGCAGGGGGTTGGAACTAGGTGATCTTTGAGGTCCTTTCCAACCTTACCATTCTATGATTCTATGATTTACTTCTGAGGACTTGCAAAAACTTTATGGGCGATGGGACAAGGAACATCTTGAAGACATCACTCTTGCTATGAGAAATGCCTGTGAAGCCAGAGTGTTAAATTTTCGTAGATGGTTAATTTATAGCAAGTGGGCTGATGTAGCATGGAAATAAGATACCCATTAAAACACAGCTCATTAAAAGCAGATCCATTTTCTTTCCCTATACTTGTAAAGGAAAAGAAGCATTTGGACTACATCCAATTCTAGCCCAGGTTTCTACAATGAAGTGTCCAATAAGAAAAGTATGAGGATAATCTGGAACTGGGAGAAGAGACAAGACAGAGCATTACTATGGGGGTTAATATAGTTTCATAACATTAATAAAGGACTTCTGTGCGTAACTTCAAGGCCTGGATAGATCAAAAGCTTCAGATCATGCCTTTTTAAACACTGGAAACCGATGACAACTGCTTGGATAAAGCTGCACATGTGGAACTTATCAGTTAGGGTGGTACTCAGACCAGTAGTTTGCTGCTAGTACTTCTGAGTACTTTCTGGCTTGTTTGATTTTTCAGTTGAAAAATATTAATGCATTTCAAATGCATGTGGTGTGTTTATGAATTTATGTGTGTTTCTCTGTAAACTGGCTGACCTCAATTAGTTCCTTGGCCTCTGGGCCCTTAGTGCGTGTGCCAGGACCAGGCTATTATTCACTGCTGTTGAGACCTTCAGGAGTGAATAAAGATGTGGCAGAAACCCATGCAGCTGTAGTGATCATCTAACTCAGGATACATAGAATCATAGAATGGTAAGGTTGGAAGTGACCTCAAAGATCATCTAGTTCCAACCTCCTGCCATAGGCAGGGACCCCTTCCACTAGCACAGGTCACTCAAGGCCTCATCCAACCTGGCCTTGAACACCTCCAGAGAGGGAGCAGCCACAACCTCCCTGGGCAACCTGTGCCAGTGCCTCACCACCCTCACTGTAAAGAACTTCCTCCTAACATCCAGTTTAAATTTCCCCTCTGCCAGTTCAAACCCATTGCCCCTTGTCCTGTCATTGCAAGACCTTGTCAACAGTCCCTCCTCAGCCTTCCTGTAGGCCCCCTTCAGATACTGGAAGGCTACTATAAGGTCTCCTTGAAGCCTTCTCTTCTCCAGGCTGAAGACCCCCAACTCTCAGCCCGTCCTCATAGCAGAGCTGCTGCAGCCCTCTGATCATCTTCGTGGCCTCCTCCGGACCCACTCCAACAGTTCAATGCCCTGTACACAAGAGTTTATGCCTAGGTCAATGAAGTAGATTAAAGGATGAGCAAAGTGAACTGATGTTTCCATATTCTATTATGAAAAAATTTACTCTAGATGCCCCTACACTTGCATACACATACAAATCCAAGATTTACAAATTCAGGATGCCCCTACACTTGCAAGCACACACACATTATTTCCCACATCACTATACCTTCCATGTGTCCTTTAGACCCCCAGCTTCCTAGCCTCTGAGCATTCATAAATCATTTGAAATTTACTCCTCAGCAGTGATTTTCTACTGTGGAGGAGGAGTCAGGGACTCTACAAAATGTTTTAAGACCAGTCCTGAGTGAGTGTGGGCAAAATCTTAAGGTACGCCTTTGAAGGACCGGGAAAAGGAAGAGTGCTTCTAAAGCAGGACTGGAGGAGGCTTGGGAGGCAGTGGCTGGGGAGAGGCTGCACATTGTGCACACAGAGAGCCTTGTGGCAACAGTGAGATTAACGAGCAGGGTTTGTGCACTGAAACTGAAATGAAATTACTGTTAGTTTTTGACAACGCATGAACTGGTGGTGTTCAGCTGTGTCTTTGAAATCTTTCCATGATGCAGCTATGCTTCACAAACCATTAAGCCCACTCCTTGGATGAGTATGGTGACCTGGTATGTGGCAGAAACAAGTCCACCCTGGTAATGCTCTGATCCAGCTGAGAGCTACATCACTGGATGAGCATGGCACTTACTTGTAAGTCCTGCAGAGAAACAAGTCTATTAGTATGGGCTCTGTGCCATGCTCATGCTGTCAGATAGCTTTTAGATCAGGGCTGACTTGTGTTTTGCCACTCTAGGGCACAGGCAGAGTAAACCCAAGCTGGCTCTGAGTGTTACATGTAGGTAAAAGATGATTTGTTTATCAAACTGTTAAAATGATGGGAAGCTCTCAGGTGGCTCTATATATCTTAATTCTCCTGAAGCAATTGGCTATGTAGCTCCTGCAAACCCCTCGCTGTGGCAGTTTGGCTCTTGGCATGCCATAAAGAGTTGAAATCCAGGGTGTCTAAAATCCTTAACAGCACTAAGGAATGAAAATCCACATCTCTGTAGCATTAGTGTAAAGAAAGTATGGTGCGCATTAATTTCACAGAGTTTTCATTTCCTTCTGGAATTTTCTTTAAGTGGAATTTTTCTTCAAGTAGAAGAAGTGGTGCCCATTTTCAGTTGTTTAAATAATGTGTCAGAAGAGCAGAGGAGTGTGGATGTAGTAGGGGTGTGATTGATGAGTGGGCGGAGACTTAACTATTACTCTGATGTTGCATTACAAGCTAACAGAAACCAGAGATGGATGATTTCATTACATTTTCTATCTTCGAAAGACAGTAAGTTAAGGATGATCCTAGATGGCAAGGTGCTTTTCAAAAACAATCAAGGGAACAGCGCTGCCCTTGATGTATTAGTCATTCTTTGTGCTCTGAGGAATGAAAATGCAGCATGCTGGATTATGAAACTCTGCTTATAGTGTAATTTGTCATGAAAAAACTATTCTTTCTTTCTCCACTGTCTTTGTTAATAATTGATACCTATTCTAAGACCTAAATGCTTAGCATTTGTGTAGTGACAGAAAATAAAGCCTGCAGTTGAAAGCCACAGATGATAAAACAACCTTTCCTTATGCCTTTTTTTTTTTTTTTTTAAACTGGTTTTGCTCAGAATTGTCACTCCTAGAGGAAATATTAAAAAAAAAAAACATTTTCAAGTGAATATATCTGGAAACAGTAACTAACTACAATGAACATGTGATGTCCCCATTTTGGAGAAGCAGCAGGATAGATAGCCCTTTATAGGAGCTTTACCTTATTAGCTCAAAATATCTGCATGGCTAGGGCAGGAAA
>VWYK01065096.1:0-17063 GCA_013399775.1 Semnornis frantzii | reverse complement strand
TCAAGACACCCTACCTACACCTGAAAACCTCCTGCCAAGACAGGAAGTCCTGGAGGTGCACAGATCATTCAGAGAAATCAGAACCAGGTCAGAGATTGTCTGCCTCCTTTCCCCAGTATCCTGGGAAACCTGGGAAGAGTCAGAACCCTCATTGGCTCACTAGACATTGATAGAACCCTCTGCAAGTGTTTGGGTACTGTTTGAAGCTGTAATTAGTCCTGGGAAATTGGGTAACTAATATTTTGTGAGTAAATACTTACAACCTCTTGTAAGTCACCCGTTGCCTTCTGCCATAGCAGAAAGGAGCTTCCCAAGTCCATCTACCGGGCAAGTGGTATATTGACCACAAAAACCTTCTCTTCCAATTCAACTAATGTTTATACACTATTGTTAGTTGTTTGTTCTAGATCCTTTATTATTTCTCTGTATAATGTTTCCATGACTGTGCGAAGAACCAATTATTATTAAAATTAGTTATGGGGAGGGGGGCAAGACTCCTATATACCAAAATTAATAAACAATGTTAATTTTGGCATACATATCATCTCACATCAATTAACACCCCTCCATTACACACAGCCAATGAATCAATGATCTTGTACAGGTCTCATAAACTCAATATAATAAACAGCAACTGAATCTATTACTCTATCTGAAATGCATCTAGGTCTGTTAGCTAAAGTCTAATAGATGTTCCAAAGGAGACCTTACTTAAGATCCTCGCACCCTTTCCCTGGTAGAGGTATCTATACTTAAACATAGTCCCTTGAGTACAGTAGACAAAGTATATAATAAAAGAGAAACCATATACATTTCTGTCCCAGGTTGGGAACTATAGGGTTAAGAAAGTCCTCTTGGGACTTGAAGATTGTTATTCAATCCCACAGTTCTGCTATCTCTTCATAAGCTCACAGCAAGGCCAGCTTGTTCTCTTTTCCTCCCCCTCCAGCCTTATGCCGGGCAGGAGCTGCGTTATCGAGACAAACATGTAAGGATAGGCCTGGTTGGGGCCTCCAGAGGCTGCGTTTAGGCCTCTTGGATGGCAGAGGCATGAGGGGGGGAGGATTGGAGCACTGGGGATGATAGATTTAGTTTTGGGTTGGGGGAAAATTAAAGGGGGCTCGCTTATGGATTCTGTATCTGCCTTGTAATTTCTATCTGTAACTCTCTCCAAATATAATTCTGGGTTTTTTTCTCCAATTCGTTTGAGAGCTTCACTCTGTCAGCTCTTTAAACCCACAATAATTTCAGATGTTATTTTCTCTACCTTTCTTAGATTTTGCGCCAAGCCCAAACCACTTGCCACATACTACTCCATGTCAGTCTTCCTCCAAGAGTCTCCCTGTTACTCCAAGACTGGAAGTTTCCTAATAATTTAGGTTTCCTAATAATTGTGGGATCAAACACAAAACTGATGCACTCATTAAAGAACAATAAGTATTCAATCCTAAAAATTTTAAAAAACCTTTGTGGCACATACGGGTACTTAGGGACTTCACAGAGCAGGGTTATTAATGCATACCAATTGCACAGTATAAAGGCAGGGCAAACATCTGAAATTCCATCTGCAAGTCTCAGTTTCTCCATTCTTTTGACTGCTATGGTGTTGCACAAATATAATGCAATGCAGAATGCAGCCTTCTGCAATAAATAGTCAAGAGCTAAGAAATGCCTTCTGGTCTGTGTATAATGACAGTTTTACTAGCCTCCAAATTCATCAAAAACACTGCGTGAAGTGCTTCACAATTGTTTTGTTCTACGGCTTCTGAGGATGTGATTCACTGCAATCAAGTTAGGAAACTGTTTCTGACAACAGTATCTGAAGAGAGCTTTATTACAGTACTTCTGATTATGAAATTATTCTAGGAATTTAGAAAGTAAATCAAGATGTTCTTTCTCCACTCTATAGGACGACCAGATGAAGTCAGTTCAACTCCCTAGAAATCAACGTTAGGGCAGCCAAAAATTTGGCCCAGCCTATTATAATGACTGGAAAGGACACACAAATTTTCTAGTTTTCCACATTAAGAATGAATCATTTTTCTTTGTTTTAGCAGCAATGCAAAAACAAAAAAGAGAGAAGGTGTATGCCAGAGGCAAAGGGAAGAAGGAGGATTTAAATCATTTTGAATTGTTGCAGAATTCAGTTTAATATGAAAAAGAAAATTTCAACAATCTGCAAATGAATGAACCATAGAGGAGGGAAAGCCATACTTTTTGTATCAAATTAGTCCATTCATTTAACATTTGGATGTGTTGATAGCTGAATTACCATCTGCCATATAACCAGATGTTTTCCCTCCCTGTTTTAATGAATCTTATTTTTCTAATCAACTTTATACAGAGTAAAAAGCTGCTTTTAAGAATTGCTGCATTTTTCTTACACAGCACTACTTTGGCCTGTCAGAATTACAGACTGTCTTATCAAATTAAAGTGTTTGTGTGACTGTGTTTCCTTTTACAGTGTGACCTGCCCCCTTGCTTAACCAAGGATTCTCTGCCACCCTTTTAAAGTGAAGTAGTGACACTGCAGGCTTTCCTAGGGCAAAGCTGCAACAATCCATCTGCAATTTGAGTAAGAGTGTACTGATATTGAAATAATTACCTCCCACTATTACCCATAGGTTCTCAAGTAATTACCTCTTCCATTAGCATTTTATTTGATTCACTAATTACCTTCAGAAATGCTGGTTGGATGTCCACTACCTGAAAGGATTACATTCAAATTAACCAACAAAGATTTTGCTAAAGTGATCAGGATGAAATTATAAGGCAATGTGATGTGTATGAATAGTAGAACAGCAAAATCCTCTATACAAGTCCTTTAATTTTCATTTGTTCACAGTCACAAAAAAAGTGGCATGGGTTTACAAACAGAAAAGAAATTAGTGACATATGCTCCCATGCTGATGATGATCATGCAAGTAGTTTACTGTGAAAGAATGTCCAAGTCATTTATATTTTCAATTCCAATTACCAAAATGAACCAAAGGTCTGTGACCAACGTCCTTCCATAAACCTTTTTGAGCAAGGTATCCAAACTGGTTTTTACATCAGCAAGCTGCCTGCACATCTGTTTAATCTCAGGTAGTCTTGTGCTCAGCTGTACGTCAATTTCCATCCATTTACGGGGGAGAGCTTAACATTTTCTTGGGCCATCATATCCTCGCCAAGATCCATCACTGTTCTGCTAATAACTAACCCTATTGGCTCTTTCTAAAGTAATGGTGGCCTCTCTTCATGAAAAATGTAAGTATACAGGTTACATTTTAATCAGTGGAAACAGACAACTCCACAGTGAGATTCACACTGGTAAATCTTGTTCCCTGAGAGTAATACACTCATGTCTTTAGATTGGCCAACTCACCCACTGGAAGTCTCTTCCTCATAAAGATAAAGAGCCTAAGGCTTGACACCCAACTTTTAGACAAACAAATTTACTTAAATGTGCTCTGACATTCTTGTGACATAAACAGTGTCTTCACTCTGCAAAGGAAATGTTAACATGCTCTTTATTCTTCAACCAGTTCTGCTACCTGAAAGGTGATTCACAGAATTTCATAGAATCAAAAGATGTTTTGGGTTGAAAGGCACATTTAAAGGTTACCTATCTGAACTCCCCCTCAGTGAGCAGGGATATCTTTACCTAGATCAAGTTGCTCAGAGCCCTGACCAACCTGATCTGGAACGGTTCCAGTGACAGGGCATCCACCACTCTCTCAATGTAGGCCAATGTGTCACCACTCTCATTGCAAAAACTTTTTCTTTCCATCTATTCTAAATTGACCCTATTTTAATTTAAAACCACCATCCTTTATCTTATAGCAACAGACCCTGATAAAAAAAGATTGTACACACCTTTCTTTTAGGACTTCTTTAAGTACTGGAAAGATGTAATAAGTGACGGCTCCTTGCAGCCTCCTCTTCTTCAGGCTGAACAATCCCAACTCTTTCAGCCTGCCTTCATAGGAGAGGTACTCCAACCCTCTCATCGTCTTTGTGGTCCTCCTCTGGAC
Organism: Semnornis frantzii; assembly: GCA_013399775.1. Classification (NCBI taxonomy): domain Eukaryota; kingdom Metazoa; phylum Chordata; class Aves; order Piciformes; family Ramphastidae; genus Semnornis; species Semnornis frantzii. Next base: position 13,047 of record VWYK01065096.1, on the reverse strand, counting down.
CCACTCCATCAGGTCCATGTCTCTCTTGTGCTGGGGGCCCCAGTACTCCAGGTGAGCTTTCACCAGAGCAGAGCAGATTGACAGAATCATCTCTCTTGACCTGCTGGCCACGTTTCTTATGATACAGCCAAGGATACAACTTACCTTCTGGGCTGCAAGTGCTTATTGTTGTCTCATGTCCAGTTTCCCATCTACCAGTACTCCCAAGTCCTTTTCTTAAGGTCTTTCTTCTCCAAGACAAATCTATCAGCCTATGAGAGATCAATCAGTGATCAGTTACTCAAGGTACTCTTAAAACAATAAATTGTAATTATCATTAAGGATTTCCTTATTGAAAAGCATGAATTGAGAATGAAAGGAAACAGTAAGGAAAGGCAGCATCAGTTGTAGGATTCCTGAAATCAAGCCTGGATGAGTCAGTAGGTTCAAGCTCCTTCACAGATCATTGAGTTTGATGACAAAAATCTCTGTATAAAGCTTTATGATCTGTAAAATGTGTAGTCCAGGCATTGCAGAAACTGTCCTGTGTGTCAAGGATAAGCAGATGTTCAGAGTTTAAAAACAAAGTAAAGAAGCTTTCCTGTTCTACCATTCATAGTTAGGGCCTTGTGTGTCTCAAGCGGTTGTTCACCAAAACACCTTATAAATGTAATTGTCTCTTTGGGATTCCCTCTCCCCTGCTCCCATATGCAGGGAAATCATCAGAAAGAATCCATTCTTTACATTTTATTTACATCCTTTTCTTCCTAATTAGTTTGAAAATTATGAGTAAGAAAGAGTCACCACATTAAGACAAAAAGCAATACGCTTGTTACAGTACATTTACAATCAAAACTTCTTCGCAGCGAGAAGGGAATAGATTCTTCTATTCCAGAACTACAAGCATTAAGCATTTAATTACTCAATCTGAAACAATAACTTCTGTGATGACCTCAATGGATCCATTATTGCCTAATACAGCAAAAATGTTCTAATCTTTTCTACATCTTACAAACAAATCAGTGCATTCTGAACTCCCACCGCTATCTCAGATGACAGCACACAGATGATGCAGCAAGGAGCAAACAAAATATGGAACACAGCTAAATAACCCTCAGTATCTTCCCTCAAAACCAGACAGAATTTATCAAGATGTATACTCCACTTGAACTAAAAAATACTGTGTTTGGCTACAGTGTTGCAGATGTTCAGCAATTGAGAAATCTGATCTTTGAGGTCCCTTCCAACCTTACCATTCTATGATTCTAGGATTAAATATATTCCAAAAATGAAGTTCTGAAGATGTAATTTTCTAACTCTAGGTTTTAAATATCCTCTGAACAAACTGACACCTTGACTCAATACTTTGTGCATAAACTTAGACTTTCCTAGAAGATTAAAAATAAGAGAGAGCTTAAACTTGAGGTTATCATCATTATTGTGGAAATTTAAATTTTTTTTCATAGAAGTTAGCCATAGAGAGAAATTCTAACAGAAGTGGGTTTTTGTCCAGCTGAGGTAGTTATTAATATGGCCCAAAGTAGATAGCTACAGATGTAAAAGCTATCAAATAGTCTGGGAAAGTTTTTTCTTTAAATATGACTTCACAGATGTTCAATCACTTGACATTTGCAAGCAGAATAAATATGATGCCTTTAGCATATATTCCCATTGGTCCTCTGTGACCCAGGTCAGCTTTTTCCTTAAAGAAAACATAAAGCACTGAAACACCATTCCTTTTCTATGAAACTTAATAAAATAATGACAAAAACATTTGCTACTGTTTAACCAACAGTAATGTTTTTTATGTCAAGCAGTGTAAGGCCCCAGCTGAAAGATGCTTTCAGAAAGTCTTCCTGTTTTGGGGTATTTTTTTCTCCTCTATGACTATGATAAAGTTAATTTTCTTCCTAGTAACTAGCTCAGTACAGTTGTGGTTTGGATTTATGATGAGAATAATATTGATAACCCAGTGGTGTTTTGGTTGCTGTTGATTAGTACTTACACTAAGTCAAAGACTGTGCAGCTTTTCGCTGCCCTGCCAGGAAGGATATTCAGGGTCCATAGGAAACTGCAAGGCGACATAGCCAGGATAATCTCATCCAAACTAGCCAAAGGGGTATTCTATAACATATGATGTGATGCTGAACAGTAAAACTGGGGTGCAGTTGGTCAGGGGGTGGCACCTGCTGTCTGGGGACTGGCTGGGTATTGGTCAGCAGCTGGTGAGCAATTGCATCTCGTGTCACTTGTTTGGTGTACACTTTTATCATTCTTATTATTTTCCTTTCCTTTTCTGTCCTGTTGAACTCTCTTTATCTCAGTTTGCAAGTTTTACATTTTTTCTGATTCCCTGCTGTGCTGGTTTGAGCTAATTGGAATATTTTAATAGAAAAAAATATACTATAGATTATGAAGGAAAACAATGGTGATGTCTACTTCACTCATAGACTTGCTGCAATGTTTAGGAATAAGGAACCCAAAACAAAGAAGATAAGAGAGTGTCTTGAGGGGGCAGTCTGCATCGCGGGGCACAGCTTCTAGGGCTAGCAGCTTCTTGGGTTCTCTAGTAGCTCTGGCTTCTCCTCTCTGCTGAATAACTCCATTAACTGCTTTTCTTCTAATCCTCTCTGGCCAATCCTCCAAACTCACCTTGTGCATAAGGCAAACCTTGGGGTAAGGTGTGGGGGTGGGAAGAAAGTGGAAGGGTGGTTGGGAGCCCCTCCTGGGGTCTCTGATTTCTGGGAGGGGAGTTGTGTTTCTATATAACCTTTACCTTGTATATTTCTGTAACTATTCCTGTATATAGTGTATATATTTGCTTGTATATTGTGCTAAGCTGTAAATAGAGCTTCATCTCTTAACTTCCAGCCGGCTGAGTTCTAGTCTGGGTCATTTTACGATAGTGGGTGGGGCAGGGAACTCCCAAACCATCACACCTGCCCTATCTCACTGGGGCACAGCGAAAGAAATGTCTGCATAGTGTTTAGCTGATGCCACTTTAAATCACAGCACTTTCTCCTACAAACTGTGTTTTGGAAATCCTGTTAGTAAATCCAAGGGAAAGTACATCTCCATCTTGGAAGAAAGCTATTAAATAAAAGGTGTTTTCATAATGAATACTCAGAAATACACGTATGTATGTGCAGTGTATGTAAATTTGATTATTTTTATCTATTGTGTATTTAAAAAAAAATGATGATTTTAGTTTATAGTAATAACTACAATAGAAGAAAAATCCAAGTTTGATACCAGTATTATTCTGACATCACTCTTGGATGTCACCTTCAAGCAGTTCATCAAATATTCATTCATTGTATCTGTGATGCAATGTGTAGGAGGGGTTTCTATATGGAAAAAAAATTAGTTCTTAGGAAGATTTTCAGTGGTAGTTGGTAATATATGACAAGAGAAGAACTTATCTGCATAGGATGTCTTTTAAGGATAATTATTCCATAACAGATCTTTAAGAACTCTACAGTTTTTTACACAGGGTAAAAGCCTCTTATTCTGTTTCACTTCTTCTCTGTGTTTCAATGCATGTGGAAGTGTGAGCAATGACACTTTCAACATGATGCTGTAACTTCACAAGAATTAGCTTCTGTTTGTAGACAGCTGTAATTATTGGAAGTTAATTTATAAAACAAGTGCCTAGTTTGGAAGCTCAGGCATCGATTTTGGATCAAATTGTTCCCTATCCCATCAGAAATCAGTATAAATACATATGAATGTATTCAATGATTTCTTCTTTGCCAGAAAGTAGCATGATCGTGTTCTAAGATCAGAAACTTTTTGATGAGTAATTCAGAATAACTTGAAAATCAAAGAAATCAGGAAAAATGCTGCTGTGTGGATGAAATAGCTCTTATCTTTTCCTTTGGAAATGTAGATTATACCTTTTGCTGCTTCTAATCCAGTACTACTGCAGTTGCACCTCTGCCATTTACTACAGAAATGCATCAGTGACAAGCATACCATATGGTATGTTGTAGGAAATATGGTTTATGACATGAAGGCATATCAGGTGTTTCACTTTATTTCATCCTTCTGTTCCCTGGCAGCTGAATTTAAAACAGGAAAACAAAGCAAAACAAAAAAGAAGCAAAAACAAGCAAGTAAACATTCACCAAAAAAAACCCACAAACAAAAAAAGCCCACAAGCAAGAGCCAATCTACAAAATAAAACCACAACAACAACAACAACAACAAAAACCCCACAAAAATTCTTCTTTTTCTAGTGAATTATGGAAATACACAACCGAGTCCTGGGCTGCAGCAAGAGCAGTGTGGCCAGCAGGGCAAGGGAGGGGATTCTGCGCCTTTAATCTGCTCACGTCAGACCCCATCTGCAGTTCTGTGTACAGTTCTGGAGCCCCCAGCACAGCAAGGACATGGAACTGTTGGAGTGGGTCCAGAGGAGGCCACAAAGATGCTCAGAGGGCTGGAGTAACTCTCCTATGAGGACAGGTTGAGAGAGTTGGGGCTCTTCAGCCTGGAGAAGAGAAGGCTTCCAGGAGACCTTCTAGTAGCCTTCCAGTATCTGAAGGGGACCTACAGGAAGGCTGGGGAGGGACTATTTACAAGGTCTTGTAATGACAGGACAAGGGGCAATGGGTTTAAACTGTCAGAAGGGAGATTTAAACTGGATGTTAGGAGGAAGTTCTGTACAGTCAGGTTGGTGAGACACTGGCACAGGTTGCCCAGGGAGGTTGTGGTTGCTCCCTCTCTAGAGGTGTTCAAGGCCAGGTTGGATGAGGCCAAGAGTGACCTGTACTAGTGGGAGGTGTCCCTGCCTATGGCAGGGGGTTGGAACTAGATGATCCTTGAGGTCCCTTCCAACCTTACCATTCTATGATTCTATGATCTATACTGGAGGAATCCTAGGAAGTGTTCTGAGTTTGCTTTCTCATTTTCATAGCTATAAAAGAGGAATGACATTTATTCTACTATCCTTCCACGAACAAAATACACCAAATCAATGCCAAGTCAATGATATAGCGTAAAGTAGGCTGGCTGTCCTTCAATATATTTGCTTGCCTTCCATAAAATGTTCGTGCTCTGTAAATCAGTGTAAAAGTCCTAGGCTAAACATCATATTTCCATTAAATCTGATGGATTGAAGGTCCAGGAATTCTTAATCTAAAATAGTTGTTAATGAATCTGACCTGTGAAGAAACGTAAGGCTAATAAACAAGAATTTTATGTCATGTAAATATGGATCATTTGGATAACAATTATATTACTTAGCAATAGCTAGAGATCTAGTTCATCATTGATAGATCAGGAAAATGTCACCAAAACTTCTGAAACCCTGATTACCTTAAATAAACAGAAAAAAAAAAAGCATACTTTTCTTGATTTTTTTTTCTTTAAGGAATATGCTATTTTTCTACCCACTCTACTGTTCATTTCTCCATATATTTTCTCTTTCACAAGAAAAATTACAGAACATTCGTCTCGTCAAAGTCTGTGCTTCATAACAGCCACATATATTTTCCATTAAAAGTCAACAGAGCAAAATCAAGAAAGCAAAATAGAGCATGTTCCTATTCTTCAGAGTGAATATGAATATGTAATAGGGCACCTACCATTAACAGCAGATGGAAATAACTATGCAAGGAAATTCACCTGTTGTTTCTTTATATAGGACTTATGTGGGTTTTAGATAGTAAGTTCTACAATGCCTATACACAGAAGTCCAGGGAAGGAAATTAGTGTCATTATGGGTTTTTTTTAAGTCCATTAACTGAGAAAATTACTCATCTATGCAACTGTATTTTCTTTCTTATGTGACATGAGAGCCCTGCCCTGCAACTTAGCTTTGTTCCCTTTGTTGTAACCTATATTTATTTCTACTTTGTATGGACTTAGAAAGCACTTTTTTTTAGGTCATTTTTTATATTGATCTTGTACAATAAAACTTCTAAATTAAAAGTTTTTAAAAAAGTCAAAATTAAGACAATGTTAAGGTTAATATGAGAAACAGCTTTAACTGAAATTCTCTCCTATACCACTTTCCGAAGTGACAGAAGCATCATATTTTTATCACCTTTTTTTCAAGTTCCATCACCCTAATAGCTATGTAAAAGGTGATGTACAATCTCTGCCTCCCTCCACTGTCATTCCTAGTGGTTTTCTAAAGCAGAAATTAGCAACAGTTTTTCAGTATAACACCTTTTTTGTTGTTGTTTTTTGTGCTTGTTCAGTGGCATTGAAACATCTATTTTACAGTCTAACTTTCAGATTGAGAGGAGGTGATGAGAAAGGAGAGAAGAGTTTTCTGTCTCAATCCACCTAAGTTCTTGGATAGTGCAGTGTAATAAGGAAAGAAATTATCATCATTTCTCTAAGTCCTAGCACTGTTAGTGTTAATTATGTGGGAAGCTATGTGAACTTAGTGATGAGGTTGAAAACCAATTTGCAGTGGGTGTCTGGTGTGTTCCTTAATTTGACCCCATGGATCGAATAGAGTAGAACCACTATGAGGGAAAAAAAACACACAGGATGATCAGACATTTTGGTTTTTGCACACATCCCTGTCTCTACAAGGAGAACAACCCTCTCCTTTCCCATACATGTTACAAACTCTTGCTAGACAATAATGTGAAGTACCAACCTGGGCTGTGGGAAACATTTATTCCAGTAGCAAGAGACACGTTTGCTCTGCTTCCCTCTGCATCTCATCTGTTCCTTTGATGATATCCCGTCTCCCATATCTGTCACTCTACTAACACTCATCTCTGTCTTCCCTAATCTCCCTTCCTAGTCCTTCTTGCTATGCCCATCTTTGCTGGCAATTTCATCCTCAGGGAAATAAGTTAGCAAGTTTCACTTCTGAAAGTATGTGAACTGCAGTTTTTAAAAGATTGACAAGTCAGTCGTTATCTAAACAATTTTCAAGACAAGGCAAAAAGCAAATTTCTGAAATTATATTGGTCCTGTCCTTCTTCCCTCCAAGACAGAATCTAAATCCTTATCTAATCACCCTTTAAGATGGTAGAACTTCACAAATAAGCAGCTGTAAGATTATCTTTAGATGGGCAAGACAAGGTGTTTCACAGAAAGAGTAGAGCTGATTTGGGTGGAAATAATAAAAATAGGCAGTTTAAAAGTAACATTTACACCACATAATGAGCATTTTTAGAGTGACAAACCCATTCTTCACACTGGAAAGTTCTGGATATTACCTACCGGCACAGTTTACAGGTACTGATAAGTATTAAATCAAAGCCAAATGTGAACACAATGCATTGTTTTTAGTGGGATAAGTTCAGCTTGCACATTGCAGCAGAACTATTCAGATATGCAAGATTAAACCCAGGTATGCACAGCAGCTCCATAAAAATAATCAGGGAAAAAAAGTCTTAGAACAGAGTGTCTGATATTACTTTTCCATTAGATTAGTGAGAATATCCTAAGAAACACAAGTCAGACGAAGAGAGGACAGAACATAACACTGAAATAATTACTGCTGTACACAACCATGTTCAAGCAAAGGTGATCTGTGTTATTGATCTTGTGAAGGAAATAGCACATGAGACACAGAGAGGAGTCTATAGCTGGATGGAATAAAATTGTTCATAGTCACAAGAAATCATACGAAATATTTCTCCTTGAGAAACTTCATTACATTGTGATACTGAAGTTATTGTGAATATTATGATAATGAAGATATTATGATATGAATGAATATTATGATAATGAAGATATTATGATAATGCAAGCTGGGAAAAAAGGTTTTATAAATTAATAATTTTGAATAAAGAATTTCAGCTCTCTGCACAGTACACCTGTTACGCATCAGGCCGGGGGTTGTTACCTGTGGGTGGCTCTTTACCCAGTCAGGTGTGCTACACTAGACAAAGAGAGTAGCTATGTAATAGTATAATTTATCTTGTCCTAAAGTGAAAATAATGAATATATTCTACTTCTCTAATACAGTTCAGAAACAGTCAGAACTACATTTGAGAAAGATATATGCTAAACTAATGTTATATTCCAACCTTGTGACCCTATACCTTCAACTGCTGCAAATTAACATCTTTCATTCCACTGAACAGGGTTGCATTTATTTGACCTTGATGGAGGTTTCACACCATAATAATTAATACTGAGGAGAAAAGCAGGAAAAGAAGCCCAAAGTTCACAAAAAGAGAAACTCTCTGTGTGTATGTGTGTGTGTGTGTGTGTGTTTGATAGAATCATAGAATGGTAAGGTTGGAAGGGACCTCAAGGATCATCTAGTTCTAACCCCCTACCATAGGTAGGGACCCCTCCCACTAGTACAGATCACTCAAGGCCTCATCCAACCTGGCCTTGAACCCCTCCAGAGAGGGAGCAGCCACAACCTCCCTGGGCAACCTGTGCCAGTGTCTCACCACCCTCACTGTAAAGAACTTCCTTGCAACATCCAGTCTAAATCTCCCTTCTGACAGTTTAAAATCATTACCTCTCATCCTGTTATTACAAGACCTTGTAAATAGTCCCTCCCCAGCCTTCCTGTAGGTCCCCTTCAGATACTGGAAGGCTACTAGAAGGTCTCCTGGAAGCCTTCTCTTCTCCAGGCTGAAGAGCCCCAACTCTTGTAGCCTGTCCTCATAGCAGAGCTGCTCCAGCCCTCTGATCATCTTTGTGGCCCTCCTTTGGACCCGTTCCAACAGTTCCATGTCCTTGCTGTGCTGGGGGCTCCAGAACTGTACGCAGTCCTCCATATGTTCTGTTAAATTTCTTTGTACTTACATTTTCTGAGCCACTAGATGAAGAATGCAAGCTGGAATCAGAAGTTATATACAACGCTTCTTGGCATCAGAGGAATGAATGCTAAATTGACAAGCAGGTAAATAGTAAAGGCAGAAGTTTATGGAAAATGTACACTTTCCCAGCAGTTCAGGAGTCATGAGGCAATCATAACCACAAGTGACATGAATGAGAATGGTGTCTATTTATGTCTAATCTGCAATGCCTGAGGAGAAGAAGTGAGACAGAGGTGGAATTTTAAGAAGTATCAGCAAAAAGTAAGGCTCTAAAACTGTGTTGAACCCACACTGAACCTATTTGTCAATTTGAAAAATTTTATGAGCCAGAAATGTTAGATGAGAAGTTAGTGACCTTAGTTGCTTTTAACAGCACTGAGTATGAAATAACTGTATCGAGTAACCAAGCAAGAAATGTATTATGAGACTGAAACATACAGCTGTGTTCAGCATTCTTCTCAAAATAGCTGGACAATATCACACATGCCAAACAAAATTACTACTCTTCAGCTCATATGTGAATTCCATCTGAAAAGAGATAGCACGGTTGGGTTGCCCTTGGAGAGGGACAGACTAGTATTTTGCCTCCAAGGTAGTGATGCTGGACAGAAGAAAAAAAATTATTCTTATAGTATATATATTATAAAATGAGTGGATTTTGCAGTCCCTTTCATCTGAACCTATCAAACTTTTTATGAACACCAAGCCTGATTCCTAATCACTTTTTCCTTGAATGGTGATTGATAATTAGTGTAAAATGTATAAAAAGTACTGCTACGGTTCCTCGAATGATACTTTTTGTTGGGTTTGTGTAGCTGTTGATAACTACATAATTCCCTAACAAATCAAGGGAGACCAGTACCAAGTTCTTTGAATTCCTTTTTTAACTCTCCCCGTCCTAAGTGAGAAGTTACTGTCATTACATTCAGCATGTCCAGGGCACCTTATGTTTCAATGTGTGTAATCACAACTCAATCAATAGCAACAGTTTCCTTGGACCTAGAAACCTTCTCCATTACACACAGAATATCTTCATAATCCTTTTTTCACCCAACTATTAATATGGCCACTAGTTCTGTACCTTCTCTACGAGATTATTCTATTATTCCATTGAGGGGTCTGTTCTGTTATTTTTTCATTACAAATTAGAATCATAGAATCATAGAATCATAGAATGGTAAGGTTGGAAGGGACCTCAAGGATCATCTAGTTCTAACCCCCTACCATAGGTAGGGACACCTCCCACTAGTACAGATCACTCACGGCCTCATCCAACCTGGCCTTAACCCCTCCAGGGAGGGAGCAGCCACAACCTCCCTGGGCAACCTGTGCCAGTGCCTCACCACCCTCACTGCATAGAACTTCCTCCTAATATCCAGTTTAAACCCATTTCCCCTTGTCCTGTCATTACAAGACTTTGTAAATAGTCCCTCCCCAGCCTTCCTGTAGGCCCTCTTCAGATACTGGAAGGCTACTATAAGGTCCCCTCGAAGCCTTCCCTTCTCCAGGCTCTTTACATCTGCAGCTACTTCAGAATTTCACAGATGCACAGAGTTGAAGAGGTTGGAAAAGACTTTTGAGATAATCAAGTCCAACCTATTACCCAACACTGTCTAATCAACTTAACCACGGCACCAAACTCCACATTTGGTCTTTTTTTAAAGACACTTCCAGCAGCAGTGACTCCACCAGCTCCCACGGCAACCCATTCCAATGGCAAATCACTCTTTCTGTGAAGATTTTTTTCCTAAAATCCAGCCTAAACCTCCCCTGGCACAGCTTGAGACCATGTCCTCTCATTCTGTCACTGGTTGCATGGAAGAAGAGACCAACCCCCAGCTGGCTGCAACCCCCTTTAGGTAGTTGTAGACAGCAATAAGGTCTCCTCTGAGATCTTCTTTGTGTGTGTTCTTAGCAAATGGAGACTGGCATGGCTCTGTATCAGCCTTCTCATTTGTCTATGCTTAAGCTGAATGAATCCATAGCTGATAAGCACATATATAGATATATATATGTATCTATAGATATAGATAGATAGATAGATAGATAGATAGATAGANATAGATAGATAGATAGATAGATAGATAGATAGATAGATAGATAGATAGACAGACAGATAGATATCACATAGATACTGTAGGTCAGGTAGTTGGCAATTTGCTCAGATGGGCAAATGGATGCTTAGCCCATTCAGAAACTAAATGTTACTAAAAATACATCTTCCTTTGCTACTCTGGTAGAGTGCAGAAACCTACATCAAACTCTTCTTAATAGTAAGTGTAGAGGCATCATGCAGCTGTTAACTTTTGCTAACTATATGACCTTGAAAACATAATAGTTGCCGTTCCTTATCTCACCATGTTCGAGGTGTCTTGTTTCTCTTTGCTCATTGTACAGTGTCTGCAATTAGTCTTTAAGCTCCTTACACTAAAGAGTCTCTTGTGCAGTTTTATTTACTATTTAATACCCATTAAGATGGATTTGTTCTTCCTTTGCCAAAGTTATCCAAGTCGCTCTATAAATATTTGAAAATAAACATGCCATTCTCTGGATTTCATTGTCTATTTGGGATTATTGTCACAATTTTCTGGGATGCTGTCTTAATTGAGGTGGAAAAAAAAATCTGATTTTGGGGAGGTTTATGGAGTACTTACATGATACCTAAATAATGCTGCCACCTAATCTACTTGGGATGAAGGATGCATTTTTTAATTGACTTTTCCCATCTGACTGACTTTCTGTACTTTTTTTTTTCAAAGCTTTCCTGCACTAGCAATAAGCCTCTGATATCTAAACCACAGAGGAGATATTTTGTTTATGCATATTCATAGGTGATTAAAGGAAATTGTAGTTGTTTATTTTACCCATCTGAATTGCAATATTATCCATGTTGATGCCTGCCTTAGAAAAATCTACTTTAAAAAAAAGGGCAAGAATTCCCTATAGAACTGTTTATGGTTAATTTTATTTTTAAATACATCTAATGCACAAAAGACCAATTTTACTTGATGCTATAAGAATAAAGATTCATACTTGCTAATATTTTACTAGTATTTTGTAGTGCAGATTGAGCAGCTTTAGTAGTCAATTACTTTTTTGCTAATATAAATGGTAGGATTAACATAGTCATATTCTAGCTTCAGCAATTGGTATTACAAAAGTTCAGCCAATTTCAACAGCTGCAACTAAATGGTATGCTGTGGTCCAAATACTGAAATCAAGGTATTGGTAATAGAAATGCTTCTTTTGGATACAATTGTGATAATTAGAATGCTGCACTAATTCTGAACCACTGTTATGAATAAACTATAAAAGAAAAAAAACAAACAAACAAAAAAACCACACAGCAGATATAAACCCTTGTGATATTGTGTTCTCTCTGCAGTAGTGGATTAGGGAGAAGGGGCCACAGGCAAATATATTCTTCTGCATCATCACGATGCCCATGAGCATGTGAGGTATTCCTGCATCACCTTGTAATGAGGAAGTATATAGTGGAATGGAATTAGCTCAGTCACACCTGGAATAGGCCCCATGGATGCTATCCTTAATTATAACCTAAGCACAAAATAGATGACTCAAACCATTCACAAATCATATTCTTTTGGTTTATTTTATTTTTAAGTGGGAGAAAACAAGGGAGAAGGCAGCATGGATTTGAATTTGAACACAACGTTTCTAAGTAAACACCAACTGCAGAGCATCTCAGCTAGGAAGGTCAAAAAACATCCAGAATTAATATGTGAGCTGCTGTCACTACTCCTTATCTCTTTTAGAAGCTGTCTAAGAAAAGGTTATGTCGAAAAAAGAAGTCCCTCATTCTTCCATTTGCAAAAGTCTGACTGGACCAGAATTACTAGGTGTGGGATAACTGCCCAGCTTGCCATTGTGCAGCAATGCAGATTGATTTAGTGTTGAATAGTTGATTTAATTTAACCAAGAGATGTCTATAGAATCTATAGGAATGAAGATCAGCAGAACTAGCCTGCCAAACGGCTAAAGGGGGGAGTCTTGTGCCAATAAGACAGTCCTGTTCCAGTTAAAACTAATGAAGCAAGGCTAAAATAACAAAACTGTGTAACTTCAAAACAGATTTCAAAGGCTGCAGAGCCCAAGCATGGACATTTGTCTAATTAACTGCAATGTGACTATTAAAGTTCACACCTCTCTGTATGATAATGAGGTAAGCGGGGTACATGCTAAACATATAGGACAATGGTACTCATCTCTCCATCCCAATCATGCTAAATATGACCTAGCAGGCAAGGAAAGCCAGAGTAAGGGTATGAAAGAAACAAAACCAAAAACAAAAACA
>VWYK01065094.1:48368-69688 GCA_013399775.1 Semnornis frantzii | reverse complement strand
GATCCTTCAGGCTGGATATTATATTCATGGTCTATTCTCACCATAGCAGATCCTCATCTGTTTCTCCAAACGACCATTGTTTGGGAGAAAGAGCAGCGAGAAGCCTTCTAAACACCACACACACACGCAGGCAAAAACGTCAAGCCATTTGGCTTTGCCTCGTAGGCATGGAGCAGCTCAGCAGAAGTGGAGGGGGGAAGCTATTCTTCAAACTCTTAACACACCCTTTTTCATGCCTTTCAAAAAGGCAGGATGAAGAGAGACCTTTCTGCTGGAAGAGGGCTCCTGTCATTTGACGTCAGACATTTGTAGTGGTCTCCATGGCATGAGACACTTTGTCACATCCCTCCTGCTCTCCTAAGCAGCAAGCTTCAGCTTGGGAGAGTGGCAGAAGCTGATGCAAGCACTAGGAATTGTAATTGAGCAATTTAAAAATAGGCATCGTGGCTGCTCATGAATGGCAACGGCAGAGTGAGCAGTGATAAGCCCTGCTGAAGCTGAGGATTTACTCAGGGTGATAGGAAAAGGCAGGCCTGTCTCCCACAGCCATCCAGCAAAAACACCACCCAAGCCAAAAGGAAATCGTGTTAGCAAATGGGAAAAAAGGGAGCTGTCAGTTTTATGAGAGCAATACAATTTAATCAGATTGTCAAAGCCTCATGTTAAAAGAGTTTTATAGAAACCAAACCACAAGTGGAGTTACAAGAGAATTTTTTTTCCCTTCCCCCTCCCCCCCTTTCCTGGCCATCTATCCACAAAACAACAAAATTTCAACCCAAACTCAGCTGCCAAGAAAATAAAATCAACAGTACTGGTAAGTAACACCATCCTTTTGCTTAATTAATTACACAATGCCATTTGATTAGGAGGGGGCAGTCCATACAGTTGCCTGTAATTTTGGCCTGCCCTGACGAAAATGCTCTCTAGCAAAAATTTTCTTCCCAAGAATCTTAACTGTGCCTTCTGGAAACCAACTCTGGCTGCTCCCACAACTGTACATGCATATAATTTGCTGGGAGAATAAACACAGATAACATTTCAGCTCTCCAGTCATGTATTCAACTGCTTGTAGTTGGGTTTCTTTTTTACCACCACTTGATTTTTATACAATTAGGAATTAGCTTGCAAAGCAAAGACTGATGACAGAGTAAAGAAACTAGGTTTGTTGTTTGCTTTTTTTTTTAAATTTTCCTTCTCATCTTGCTGCATCTTTAAAGAAATAGAATTTACTATTTATAACAGCAGAAAACCCTTTGGAACTTTCTAGTAGAGGAAGGCTCTCAGAAAACACAGGGTTTACTGTTAGAATTACTAGATTGCACTCAGTGTTTCCAGACAAACCACTTACTTTCATGGAAAAGCTGCATCCAGTTTTCAAAGAGGAGGAGGGAAAAAAAAAAAAAGGCAAAGTATATATTTATATCAAGAAAATACCCTGGCAGCACAGTCTGAAGACAGCAGTGCATGGTAAATAGCATCTGCTGGTTTTTTAATAGCAGTCTTATGACCCACTTCAACTTAGTGGCAGACAAAACAGGATAAGAAGGAAAAAACACCAAAAAGAAATTCAGTGGCAAGCAGTTTGAAGAGAAAACATGTTTAGTTTCTTCCAAGGCTATCAATAAAGTAGTGAACAGGATGCAAACTCCTGACCTGAATGAAAAATTATCTACCATAATATCTGACACGTACAGCATGGGTTGCAAACTCTGCTGTTAACACAAGCAGCATTGAGCCTGTCAAGAGAATACCTGATAAGGGCAACAAAAAGGGATTCAGAGCAGTTTGGTTGCATTTTCACATCAGGAAAAATATGTTTCCTCAGGCTGATGAATGGGTCATGCACTGGCCCCTGAGGGTGTTAGTGGCAAGGCAGGCAAATGTCATCTGAAGGGGATGAGCTGACTGAGAATCCAGGGAGGCTTCCAACGCAGCTACACCAATGATTATGCAGCAGCACCTCCTCTGTCACTCATTGCCTGCTTTCTCCCTGCCTTTATTGTGCTGTTCTTAGAAGTCTACATAAATGCAGTGTTTCACTTGGGCTGCACTACTCTATGTGCTTGGACAAGCTGCATTCTTGTCCTCCCATCACCAGAGATATCTCTCCCCAGCAGAGGATCTTTTTCCACCCCTGGGAAGTCCCTTGTGAACTTGCACGGGCTGATTTTTGGCCCATTCCCATTTCATTGCAGTGGTTATTTACTCCATCTAAGTTGTTCTGTGTTTTATTAATTCTGTTGTTCTGCAATGTTCTTACTTGTGCAGTCTGTGCATGTTCCAGCATCTCCTCAAATTCCTGGTATTCCTCATCATCAGGTTCAGCACCGGAGAGTCGAGCCGCCCTCGCCATGAAGTATGGAGGCAGCTCCCCAATGGCTGTGCCAGCACCCTGGGAAAAGAATAATTCTGATTTATTTTTGTGTTTATTCTTCAACAGGAAACATGTGCTCTGCACAGTCCCGTGGACATTTCATATGATTAGACCTGATGAGACCAGCTGCTGTGAGAGAAGCTTGCTCCTATC
The DNA here is from genome assembly GCA_013399775.1 of Semnornis frantzii. NCBI lineage: Eukaryota > Metazoa > Chordata > Aves > Piciformes > Ramphastidae > Semnornis > Semnornis frantzii. The sequence continues at coordinate 67,161 of VWYK01065094.1, read as the reverse complement.
CAGCAGGTCAGACCTCTCCTGATTTCAAACACAAGGCTGCTGCTTCCAAACCTCACTTTCCCCCTTCCCCTCCTTTAGCAAACTGCAGCTTGTCTCGCAGCACAGCCTATCAGGCTGCGAGTCGGTGGCTGCCAAGCTGCAATCTGCAAGGTCAAAGCGATGCGATCTGCGCATCCCTGGGGCCCTGCCGAGTGGCGCAGTGCCCAGCGGCGGCAGAGCTCGGCAGCCGGTGGCCAGCTGCCCCGCTGCGGTGGGGAGGCTGCCGCTCGTTGCTGGGCTGCAGCCGGGGAGCTGGCCAGGCTCGGGGCCCTGCTATCCCACACGATCCCTGACTCAGCACACTGCTGCCATCTCACCCCACCACATGATGCCAGACACATTTGCCAGCATGTGACAGCCGTGCTCCTGAGCAGCCTTCCGAGTAATCCGGGAACTCCTCCCCGCTGCCGTCATGGAGTTTACTTGTTCAGTCATGAGACTCCGGGCAAGTGTTTGTTAGAAAACAGGCTCAAGTGTTACTACAGCCATGAGCGAGGAAAAGGAGGTTAAGCAAAGCCTGAGCTCAACTCTTCTCTCTCCTTTAGATGGAATAAAGCAAGCCAAGATGAAAGCATGGCTGCTTTCTCACCACAGGAAAATTATATTTGTTTTCTCAGGACATCAAGTGACTCATTTCAATCTTGTGGGTAAATGCAACTTCAGCTTAACCAAGGGAAAACAGAAAAGAGACAGCTAAGATTGAACATATGGATAAACAGAGGCTAATGAAACAGGAACTTGGACTAAAGTCAGGATGGGTTAAATATAGGACAGGTACCAAGCACAATAGTCGGGCACCACGCTGGAAAAGGGCTAAGGCTCAGCCACACGCAGATGGCTTTTCTCTCCTCGGGTCAGCACTGAGCAACAAATGCTTTTCTAGTCCTTTGAAGCGGTGTGAAAGCTTTTCAATTTCCTTTGTTCCTGCTCTATACGCAGCTGCAAGCAAGGGAGAATTCCAGCCGCTGTGGGTATTCTAAATCAACAGGTTGTGGGTTCTAAATGCTGCTGCTTTTCACTGTTACCCAAACTGCTAAATTTCTGGGTTTAAGCAGATGAAGAGCACAGCCTCGTTATGGTTATGCCTTTGTTTTCCACTGAAGAAAAAAAAAACTTCAAGGAGTGCAACAAGCTGAACTTCATTAATCTGCCTGTTTCTGGCAGAAGGGAAGATAAGCCTGAAAACAGTAGCAACAACGTTTCAGAAAAAATTAAGCTTGAGGTTATGTTCTGGGGGGTGATGCAAGAAGCAAAAGTCACATTGCCTCTCCCAGCCCTGCCAATTTGCTTTGGCTTCATTTTGCTGAGGGAGGAAGAGGTTTGGATGCATGCAGTGGACATGAACTTTGTTTAAATTGGACCAGTCACATGCTGGTTATTACAAAGTATTTCACAAGTGCAAGAGCAAAAGAAAAATAAAATCATCTGATTTCACCTCTGCTGGAGATAGGTTCCTTAAGTACATGAGAAAAAAAAAAAAGGCAGCACAGCAATTAAGGGATCCAAAGCAGTAAGTATGGAACTGCTTTCTGGAGTATGAGCCACCCCTTTGCAGCAGTCCACTCTCAGTGCCAGTTTGACTTGGAAATTCCTCAGACTACCAGCAAATTGGAAAGGCAAATGCTAATCAAAATGCTTTTAGACAAACACACTCAGAAAAGGAAAAATGGGCAAACTGCTACGCTAGAAAGAGTCTTTAAAATGGATTTCACCCTGGACAGGGCACAGGCTGCCTGTTTTGCTAATCCTGAGCAATTAAGTGTTTTTATTCTTTCCTCTTATTTCTTGTTAAAAAAAAAAAAAGTAAAACAAAACCCCAATATCCCCCCCCAAAAAAAAACCAAAAAGCTGCAACACATTAAAAATGTAGAGCACTACTGAATTCCTGGTCCCTGTGGGACAGAAGGCTGTGAAAATTGGCATACACCTAGCAGACTGGTTTTGAGAATCCTTCTGCAGGTCAGGACTGGTGGAGCCAACTTTTATAGTGACTGGTGTGTGGGTGGGGGAAGGCATCATTTTGATTTCAGCTAATAATTCCTTAGATACAGGGATGTTTAATCCTCTTAACACTCACTAGCAGCACAAATGGCTGTCACTGACACCCAGGGGACAAGCAATGATTTTTATCTCTGGCAAAACCTGTACCTGGCTGAAGTTTGTGACCTAAATCAAATCCCTCATGCAGATCACTCCCCACATTCAAACCTCACAGGATCCTTAGTCTGGGTAGCTTTATAGCCAGAGGTCTGCAAAGTGCCCACTGGGACTGACCAGCTTTCAGCAGTTCACATGAAAACTTGTACTGCACCACCCTCCTGTCTGCCTCCAAATCAGATTTCCCTTTGGAGCCTTCCAACTTAATTTGACTTTACAAGTCTCAAGGAAGCACCTGGGCTGTTGGTGGTGTTACACCTATTCCACACAGGGCTCCACATGCTGCACTGGGAGCACATCTGGGTACATCCAAGATTTCCTTTTCTTTTGCATTTATCCACTATTTATCATAACTTCAGATTTTAAACCTAATTAGAAGTTGCTGGTTCCATTAAAAAAACAAAACAAAACAACCAAGTTTGTGAGTTCATTTGCTCACACTCAGATAAGGAATGAAATTGAATATTCCTGATTTCAGTTTAAAAGTAGAAAAATACAATTAAATCTTTTTATTTTTCCTTTTCTGACTAAGAATTTGATTTGCAATAATCAGCCCATTCACTTTTTAGAAGTCTCTTACTTGTCTGTTAAGTGGACATTTGGGTTGTGAGTGACAGAATCAAAAATAAGTTTCTTCAACAGCTTCCATAAAAAGGGAACTGGAATTAAGACAAAAGAAACACACTGGAAGCAGCAGCAGCAGCAATTGCCAACTTGATTTGGCTTACAGGAAATTAGCAAGCAATGTTTATGTACTCATGAAACATTCCAAGAAAGCATAACATTACACTAGACACCAGTGGTAGACAGAGGATGCTCCCAAGGGAAAATCTAATGGAGACAGAGTTCAGCAAAAAGGTATCTGATGGAAAATGGGAAGGCAAAAAGAAAGGAAAAGGGGGAAGAGGGAGATACAAATGTTCTAGCTCAGGCCTGTTCCCTTCTCCTTTCCCTAGCCTGAACCNCTCCAGGCTGCAGAGCCCCAACTCTTGTATCCTGTCCTCAGAGCAGAGCTGCTGCAGCCCTCTCAGCATCTTCGTGGCCTCCTCTGGACCTGCTCCAACAGTTCCATGACCTTCCTGTGCTGGGGGCTCCAGAGCTGCACCCAGGACTGCAGCTGGGGTCTGAGGAGAGCAGAGCCAAGGGGCAGAATCCCCTCCCTTGCCCTGCTGCCCACACTGCTCTTGCTGCAGCCCAGCACACAGTTGCTGTCTGGGCTGCACTCACACTGCAGCCTCATCTTGAGCTTTTCATCACCCCAGACCCCCAGGGCCTGTTCCTCAGGGCTGCTCTCAGCCATTGCCCACCCAGCCTGGAGCTGTGCTTGGCATTGTGCCTACCCAGGTGCAGGACCTTACACTTGGCCTTGTTGAATGTCCTGAGGTTGGGCTGGGCACAGCTCTGCAGCCTGTCCAGGTCCCTCTGGATCTCAAACAAAAGACTGAAGGTACCAATTGTCCCTCACAGCTTCTCAGAAAGATCTAAGCTTTCAATGCTTGCAGCTCCACTAACTCATTTCTAAACCATTTCATTCTCATCCCAGCTCAGCTGCTCTACACACTGAAGATTAGGCAATGGCTGTTTACTCTCAGCTACATTTCTATTTTGCAACCCTAGAAACGTAACTGAAATGCCATTTTTATTACTCTAGTCTGCATTAAACAAACATAAGCAGAGGGGGGAAAAGAACAAAATAAAAAGAAATATTATATTTATGGCCCTGTAAGTACTTGTAGGTTTAGTTATTTATCAAGCATTCAGGCAATTCTGCCCTCTAATTAGAAGGAGGGGAAATTTAAGATGTGTTTTGTTTCCTGAGAGGGATGTGTGTCCTGTTACTTTTTCTGGCTCTGGTTCTGCTGCACATCACTTGAAGTCTTTAAACATTACTTCAGTCTTTAATGTGTGCAACCTAACTGAAATTTCTGTAGCACAGCTGCTGATCATTTGAAAAGCTCTACTGATGGAGTGGTTTTAGAGTTCATAGAATGGTAAGGCTGGAAGGGACCTCAATGAGTTCAGCCCCAACAATCTAATTTCTCTCATAGAAATATTCCAATTAGCCTCAAACCAGCACAACTGACTAAACTTCAAGATATATAGCAGCCTTCCAATATATGAAGGGGGCCTACAGGAAGGCTGGGGAGGGACTATCTGCAAAGTCAAGGGGCAATGGGTTTGAAGTGGCAGAGGGGAGACTGAAACTGGATGTTAGGAGGAAGTTCTTTACAGTGAGGGTGGTGAGACACTGGCACAGGTTGCCCAGGGAGGTTGTGGCTGCTCCCTCCCTGGAGGTGTTCAAGGCCAGGTTGGAGGAGGCCTTGAGTGACCTGTGCTAGTGGGAGGTGTCCCTGCCTATGGCAGGGGGTTGGAACTGGATGATCCTTGAGGTCCCTTCCAGCCCTACCATTCTATGATATCTTTCCATATCAGCAGCAGGAATAGAAGGGCAGACATCACTCTCTATTCCCAGAGTTTCCTCTCTTTCCATCTGAATTGGATAACCAAGGATTTAATAATTAAACCATTACAATCCAGTAGTAAAATGAAGTTCCTCATTTGGCATGCAGTTCACAGTAGATGCATCTGTGTAAACTGCAAATCAAAATAATCCACACATAATGAGAAAAACATCTGAGCTGACCAAAATCCTCCCTCCCAAAAAATAAATTAAAAAATAATAATCAAACTTCTACAAAAAGATGTAGAGGGGAAAAAAAAAGGAAAATGGAAAGGAAGTTCCAATGACAGTGTTTCCTAAGACCCTGATTCAATTAAAAGCTAACCTGTTTTTCCTGTTTGAAGTGAAAAGTTTGCCATGATGGAAACAGGCAGAGCAACAGGAACAAAATGGATTAAAATGGGAAGCTTAGCACTTTTTTAATCCAATCCATCGAGGCAACCCAGAAAATCACCTCAGCTATGCTGTTAGGCTCCCAGTCCTCCTATGAATTTTGAGTTGCAATTCCTCATTACAGGCTCAACACTCCTGCAATTATTTGTTGGTTAATCTGATCTGCAAGATCACCTGAGATGCAGATAGCCTTTCTGAAACTCACCTTGCACATCAACAGCTTTGGAGTACTTGAGTGATTTCTGTTGGCATTTGGAAAAGGAATCAACACTACAGCTGATAAGAAGATGGCCTATTAATACCTTATTAGTTCTCTTTAAGGTGTTCTAGGGCTAGGAGGTTGCTCAGGAAGGCACCCATCTGCCCTGCAAACATACATGTTGCTGTTGGCCGTGGATTCAGGAATATTTCTTTGTTGCAGGACACAGAAATTAAGTGCACAAATGAAATTTGCTAAAGTTGTATAAACCAAACCTTACCCACATGCAGGCCTCAAGCCTGACTTTTGAGATGATAGCCCACAAAGAGATGGATCCTTCAGCTGTCTCCTCATCAGGGCAGATAATTTGATCTGGGTAAGGTGGCTCAGGAAAATTAACTGAGTTACATTCATATGCAGCAAGAGTAACTGATGCTATGTGTGGACCCTGGAAAAAGAAAAAAAAAAACCACAAATAATTTAAAATACATTTTATGTTAGTTACAATAAAAGATAACATTAACCCCCCCCACATTAATCCCTGATGTGAGGAGCCTAGGCTGAAATGTAGTGCATCTCATTTTGGCCATTAATAATGTTACATACCTCAATGTTGGAGTTTGGGGGTCTTTATGACCACCTGAAGTGCAACGTTGAGCTCATAATGCTTTAAATAAGGAACTAGGAAGGAGGGAAAAAAGGGGGGTAAGAAAGAGGGGAGAAGGGGAAAAGGGGGGAAGAAAGAGGGGAGAAGGGGAAGGGGGGATAAGGGAGAAGAGGGGAGAAAACATTTTTCTTCAAAACTTTAAAACCTCTTTCTGGCCTACAGCTTTATTACAGCAGGTGCTTTCCCTATGGTTGCTTTTGGAGGATGGAGGCATTAAAAGTTTACATTTAATTTTTTTCATGAGTGGGACTTTATGCCATCTTACAGCAAACCATCTCAACTCCTAGGCCTTTCTCCAAACCCCAGACTCTTCATTTGTGTCAGCTTTTCTGTGCACACAAGGAATTGACCTTAGAGCTGTTTGCCACACATGGTTTGGACTAGAATTCAAAACTTAAACAATGCTAAAATGCCAAATAATTGAATTGCTTTTAGTCTCCATCTCACATTAAAGGGTTTTTTTTTTTTTTTTCAGACAGATCTCCAACTAAAACTAGCAAGAAAAAAAAACTATTCACGAATTGAACTGCTACATACTTGGGAAACCTGAAAGAATTGCCATTATTGTAACACAAAAGAAGCGAGAAGCAATTCAAATAGTCCATGGCCTGAACACTACGAGTTGGAGCTAAAAAAGAAATCCCTTAGCAAAAGGTCAGAGAAACACTGGGGAAGAAGGGGGGGAAATACTGAGTTAAACTGAAGTCTTTTCATGAGGTCACAGCATTAAATGAATGGTGACGTTTGCTTTCGGTGCAGAACAAGTGGCACAACCTCTGCTGTGAACCATTTGATGGGGTTTGAAGTGGTGTTAGGAAATAGATCATCACCAACTTTCTTCTGCCTTTTCTCCTTCCAATGAGTCATGTTGCACTGGACCAAGAAGGGAGCTTGATAGCACCGCTTCCTCCCCCCAAAAAAAAGCAACAAAAAAACCCCAAAGCTGAATTCATTTCAGCATAGCGAGGGGGAAATGGGACAGACCTCAGCACAGCCATTCCCCTGCACAAGGCTTCCAGAGCTCACTTTGAAATGCAGGAGCCAGAGATACATTCAGAGGAGCCCGCAGGCATCATTTGCACATCAAAGGGTGAAATTCCACAGCAGGTCTCACACAAAAGGTGAAGCTTTTTCTAGACTAGCTGGGAAGCTTTGAGTTGGGTTGGCTTATCGCAGGTCCCACTGAAGGGACCAGAGCGCTGGACTTGGGCAACCGCATCGATATTGTCATTTTTCAGTGGCAGTGGAACAGGAATGTGGAACACAAATACCAGTTCTGTTTTGCTCTGTGACAGCTGGGCCCACTGCTGTCATGTGTAAACGGCCCGAAATAAAAGCATCTCCTGGCATGCAGCTGGTGAAAGACAAAGCTGCTCTGATACCAAGAAAATCCTTTCATTTCTTCCTTGTTGCTTTACAGGAGACTAATTCAAAGTGCTTTGGCATTACTTTGAATTGTACAAATACAGAGATGCAGCCTACTGGGATGAGAAAGGAGGCTCAGGCTCACCAAAAAAAGTAAAACTGGAAAAGAGAGGATCCAGCAATTGATGCACAAGAGTGATTATGCCATGGAAGAGAGAACAAAGAATGGCTGAAGGAAGCAATGAACTAAGAATGTGTATTAGTGACACTTCTAAGGGCTCTGATGGCAACGAACTCCTTTTTGGTACTTGTACCAAGATCATCCCTGTGCCCAGCAGCTTCCTACCTAAACAAATAACCTGTTACTATTTTACTCATGGAGGACAGATGCAGAGGGAACCAAAACTTTACTAAAGTCATAGGTTATGTTTATGTCAAACCTAGGAACATCTTTTTCCACTGTACTACTCTGAAACTTAGGAAATTTACAGATCCACAGATTGCATTGAGTTGGAAGGGATGTTCAAAGGGCATCTTGTCCAATCTCCCTGCAGCCAGCAGGGACACCTCCAACTAGATCAGGCTGCCAGGGCCACATCAAGTCTGATGTTGAATGTCTCCATGGGCAGGGCCTCAACCACATCCCTGGGCAGCCTGTTCCAGTGTTTCACCAATCTCACTGTAAAGAACTTCCTCCTGATGTCCAACCTAAACCTCCCCTGCTCCAGTTTCAAAACCACTGTCCCTCATCCCATCACCAGAGACCCTTCTGAGAAGTCCCTGCCCTGCCTTCCTGTAGGTCCCCCTTCAGATATGGTGCTCTAAGATCTCCCAGGAGCTTTCTCCTTTCCAGCCCAAATTCTTTCAGCCTGTCTTTGTAGGAGAGGTGCTCCAAGCTCTCTGATCATCTTTGTGTCTCTCCTCTGTCCACGTCTCTCTTGTATCGGCAGCCCCAGAGCTGGACACAGCACTCCTGGTGAGGTCTCACTCCTGACAACCACCTCAGGTCAACAAAGGTCTCAAGCCACCTTCCTCAAACAAATGGTTATCACCTGCAGAAATTGGCACTGCAGTTCTCTTGAACAGCAAATTTGCATGGAGGAAATCCCCACGCACTTGAGTTGTAAATGACCATTTCCTACGTTCCCCTGAGAGCAAGGGCAAGGTGGCTGCTGAGGCGGTGAGATCCGGTGTGTGAATCAAGAAGTGTGGTTTTCAGTTCCACAAAGTTGGGAAGACATCACACTGCAGCACAACTACAGCCAGCTGCAATGGGAGAGGGTTACTTTTTCAGTTTTATAACAGCAAGACACAAATTGAATTGCAAGCTTCTCCTACCCTCTTGCAAGGTCTTGGCGCCAGCATTACCAACATTGCTTCTCCAGCTGCACACAAGGTGTGCAAAGAGGACTCTAATCTCAGGAGAATAAGCAATGACTCAATGCCTAACTGCAAGCTGCTGCATCAGCTTCTTGCCACAAGCAGCTTCTCTCAACAGGATCACAGGATGTCAGGGGTTGGAAGGGACCCAAAGAGATCAAGTCCAACCCCCCTGCCAGAGCAGGACCATGCAGTCTAGCTCAGGTCACAGAGGAACACCTCCAGACAGGCCTTGAAGGCCTTTAGGGAAGGAGACTCCACAACTTCTCTGTGGAGCCTGTTCCAGTGTTCTGTGACCCTGACAGTAAAGAAGTTCCCCCTTGTGTTGAGGTGGAACCTCCTGTGCTCCAGAATTGCCACCCTGGAGATCCCTGCTCTATAAGAAAAGATGGGGACAGGTAGAAAGTGTCCAGAGAAGGTCCAGGAGAAGGATCAGAGGAGGGGAAGAGCTGCCACATGAGGAAAGGCTGAGAGAGCTTGGAGAAGGCTTAGGGGAGACCTTATTGCCATGGGCCAGCACAGAAAGGATTTTTTTTTAACAAACTCATTTTTTAACAAGGAGTCACATGGAAAAGACAAGGGATGACAAGGACAAGTTACTGCTGGGAGATTCTGATTGGAATCCAGAAGAAAATGTTTCACCATGAGAACAGTCAGAAACTGGAACCATCTCCCAAGGAAAGCAGTGGATTCCCCTACACTGCTCAATTTTAAGACTCAGCTTGCCAGAGTGCTAGGCCAGCTCATTTCACCTACACTATCACCTAGAAAGGTTGGACCAGATGATCCTTGGAGTCCCTTCCAACCTGGCAATCTGTGACATGGTTTAAGAGTCTCAAAATATTGCCTCCTGCTCCAAGAGTTTTCTCAGTCTCGACAAACGTTTGCAAAAGGAAATATTTTACAAGTAACCAATGGGAAAAAAAAGGCATTTCACAAAGCAGCTGCCCATGGCCAACAAGCCACCTGAAAACTACACCAGTTGAACATAATTCTTCCACTGCAATGTAAACAATTCTATAATGGAAAAAAAAGAGTTGGAGTTATGGAAGCCACAGAAGCCACATTTTAACTGGAAGAAGAAAGCAAGCATCAACGGTTCGTTTGGAGTGATGAAGTGTGGAGCAGAGGAGCTCAGAGGGAGCCAAAGGAAAGCAGAACAATCCTGTGTCCTCCCCTGGCAGCAGAGCCCAGCTGTGCTGCTGGCCAAACGGACAAGGGCCTCCTGCAACATCTCTAACATCTGCTTTTGTTCTAGCTCAGCTCTGAAGGCTTACACAGAGCATTAGACTTTCACAAAGCCCTGGTTACCAAGCACCTCAAAACAATGCTTGGCTAAACAGGACCATGGTTGCAGGGAGGGTGGGGGGTAGAAAGAGTGGGAGGGTCGCTGGCTGTTTTCGAAGAGAGGTGCCATCTTGCTTTGCTTTTAGCAACAGCCATGGGCCAGCTCTGAGGGGAACAGGGAACCCAGTTCAAATGGGCCTTAGCTGGCATCTTTGCAAAGTCCCAGTCCATGTCATAGAATCCTAGAGTCACCCAGGTTGGAGGAGACCTCCAAGCTCACCCAGCCCAACCTATCACCCAGCCCCAGCCAATCAACCAGACCATGGCACTAAGTGCCCCATCCAGGCTTGTCTTGAACACCTCCAGGGATGGGCACGCCACCACCTCCCTGGGCAGCCCATCCCAATGCCAATCACTCTCTCTGGCAAGAACTTCCTCCTAACATCCAGCCTAGGCCTCCTCTGGCACAGCTTGAGGCTGTGTCCCCTCGTTCTGTTGCTGGTTGCCCGGGAGAAGAGACCAACCCTCTCAGATGTTTTCCTGTACTCCTCCCCTGTGCCAGAAGGATTCATTCTCATACAATTTTTTAATCCTCTTCACAAATAATACCTCCTCCACCCTCTCCTCCTCCTCCTCTGCATGCGGCCTCAGTAAATGCTCAAGAGTGTTTTGCCTCTTTGCAACAGCTCAGTTTATTTCAACACTTCAGGAAACCCTCTGAGATACCTCCTCTGACTAACTACAGCCCTACTTTTGAGGAGGGCATTTGCAAAACTACTTCAAATCTTGTCATACCAGACAACAAAAACCAAACCCAGGAGATTTAGCAGACTCTGCTTGCCAAACCAGGAAGAGTTTCAAGGCATGTAAGATCCTGAACACCAACTGTCTTTCCCTCACCCACTTGCAATGGTTTTGTTGTTGTTCTTTTCTTCTCTTTCTTTCTTTCTTTTAAATTGCAGGAGGCACTAACACAGGCTAACAGAGAAGAAAAATTGAGAAACACTCTGCTGACTGTGGGTGAGAACCATTTGCTTGCCACTGCTGACGACCAGAAGGAGCCTGTGGTTAGGTTGGAATGTGATTTGTTAGAAGTATCTCTACAATTTACAAATCCAACAAGACAAGATCTGGTCAGTGAGATCAACTCAACATAAATCTCTTTTTTGTTTTAGGAATAGTAATTTAGGGGAGTTTAGAAATCCCTATCTACACTCCTGTCTCCTAGAAGGCAACCTCAAACTCTTGAACTCAGAGGCCTTCAGTGAAGTTTTAGTTCAGTGATTGAGTGCACTCAAGTTAAGACATTGCTGATCCTTAGAAATAAGTTACTTTGAAATTCTGTCTTGTAAAATTTCTAGGAAGCATAATCTTTTACCTACAAATTATGCTTGGAAATGCATCAGTGTGAGCAGAAAAAGATCACAGAATTGTCAGGGCTGAAAGGGACCTCAAGGATGATCTAGCACCAACCCCCCCTGTCATGGACAAGGACACCTCACACTAAATCAGATTGCTCAGAGTCTCATCCAGACTGGCCTTAAAACCTGCCAGGGATGAGGCTTCCACCACCTCCCTGGGCAGCCAGGTGGAAAACAACCAAGATGCAGAAATCCTTAAGAAGATGCTGATATGCCTAAATCTCTCCACAGAAAAATCTTTACCATATGGAAAAGTGACTGAAAACCCAATTAAAAGCAGATCATCTTCTCACATTATTAACCAGCCTGTGCATCCAGCCTGTGAACACAATTAAAGCTCCAAACAAACTCCCTATCAAGTGCTGCTTTCTCACATGCACCCTCACAGAACACCAAAGTGAGATGAGCACAGGAACAGCCACAGCTAATTTTAACCTTTTATTTTAAAGGGAAGGTCCAATTTTAGACTGGCTTTAATTTAGAGCCTTTCCACACAGGAAAGTGAGGTGTTTGCCAGCAAGAAAAAGATCACACTGGACTCACCACTGAACTTAATGCACTAAAAATCTGTTTTCCTCCAGGGACACACTGCTTTACACACTGGGTTCAAGCCTCAGCCCTTCCACAGGGGGGAAACATGTCATGCTCTACTTGATTAAGATAAATTGGAAAAAACAAAAGCTTGCTTCTCATGGGAAACATCCTGCAAGCATTGCCCCAGGCTGCGACTCATCTCATACTTATCTATGAAGTCATTACACCTCTCAAGAAAGTAACACCACGTTTACAGCATCTTTTTTATCTTTAAGAGCAGTGGACAACTATCCACAGAGAAAAATGCTTTGTGATTAAGAGGGGAAAAGAAGCTTGATCTGGGGGTGACTTGTAAATATGTCAATCTAGCCAGCCTGTCTGCCCTAGGAGATTAAAACGTCTGTGATTTTTAGATGGTGTCTGGTATGCAGTGCTGGCTCTACAAACCAGGCAGAATGAAGAAGGATCTCCAACCTAGAGCATCCTCGAGTGACACAAACACCCATGGAGTGGTCAGGGCTAGTTTTAGCAGACCCCCACAGCATTTCAGGCACTGTATTAACTTTACAATCGTGGGTCTGTTAGCGAGTTTCTATTCCCACTTCAGTCGAGCCTTGCCCCACGGAGTGGAGCTGATGGAAATTCCAAACCATGAGCCACAAGCTCTGAATATGACTGAGTAAGAAGCAGAGAGGGAGCAGGCACGTGGTACCACTGCACACAACGGGGCCACACTGCACTTTGAGGAGGAACACCAAAAGCAGACATTTTGTGAGGTTGTGCCCACACTGCTTGCTGCAGGAGCAAACAGAGTCATGTCAGGGAAAGGCCCAACTGGAAAAATCCAACTTCATACTCTGGTGCTGACAGAAGACAAAAATCATCTGTCAGCATTCTTTGCTTCCCTGGCCACCTACTTCTAAATGCTGAAGAATACATCACAGCATCCATTCACCTTGACACCAGCAGTGAGGATTGGCTTTGAGATTTCCAGGGACCACCGTGCTCTGTTATCATTATCTGCAGCCCCTTCGAGGTAGCAGTGTCATGAAAAGCAAAAAGTTCAGGCTGTGCATAGGGGAAAAAAAGAACAGAAACTCCAAGAGAGCAAATGAGGAGAAAGCACAATGTGACCTCCCAGAAGTTATGGGACACAGAACCAGCGATGAGGAAGTCAAAAGCAGATAATGAAAAGAAGGCAGCAGCACCTGAAAGGTGAAGTCCATCACCTTTCTAAAGGAAGAGCTTGTACCAATCATCTTACCAAGTCTCTAGCTTGCTGCAAGTTCAAATCACTGTGGCTGGCCAAGATGGTCAATATAGCTTAAATATTAATGACATCAGTATTTTGTGGATTCCTGAAGTCAAAGCAAGGTAGCTAACCCCACACACGTGGGCACACGTCGTGTTTCTTGCCACGGCTGCAGCTTTAGATCAGCCACCCAGCCTCTGACCTGCACCACTTCCAGCAGCACTGGAAGCCATATATGGCACTCACAGTCACACAGTTTGGGTTCTGACTCATGAGGTCCAGCAATTCATGGTGGGGCAACATGGGAGGTTATTGCTTCCAGATGTTCCACCAGCCCCTACACCAGGGGTTACCACCCTCGGAGCAGGCCAGTGGGACTGGCAGCATCTGCTTGGCAGTTGCCAGGCTTGCCCCCAGCAGAAATTAAACCACCACCAGTTTCAACTCGCATCAACACACCAGACTGGGGGGGGGGGCAGGAGACTCAGTTCACAACCTCCCAGGCTGAACTGCAGCACTTGAAGGGATTGTTCTTCCATGGCATCATCTCAGCCAGAGGCAGTGGTTTTATTCTCTGCAGGTATCTCTTGGTCCCTGACACATACAACAACAGTGGGTGCACTCAGAGGGACTAAGACTCCCAAAGACCTTTCTTCCTCCTTGAAAAGATCAGTTTGAATCTCAGACTTTTTAAATGCAAGCAAACCACCAGAAGGGTTAAGAAACATCCAGGTTACACAACTCATCTGGCAGCAGTGTCCAGTTTAATTCCTGGACCTTCCGACTTCATCGGTGTATTTTTAATAGCAGTGCTGCAGATCGAAGGAGAGCAGAGCCTGTGTGAGCTGTAAGCAGCAGTTCCATCAATAGATGAGCAGCAAAAAAACATGTTTGGGGTTTTTTTTTTTAATTTATATGTTGATTCAAGTATTCCAGGATGTTTCAGTTCATAGTTGTAGAAAGCTAGGGACAGCTGGAGGAAGTAGGTTTAAAGGCATGAAGGAAACAAACCAGAGAAGGAGAGGCACAAACAACCCTCACACAAACAGGATCCATTTCAACTCAGAATTAACTTCTGTCTTCTGCACCACTCCCCCCATACATTTTTCTTTCAACTACCTGAAGTCAATAGCAGTAATCTGAACAGAGACATTAGACAGAATCACTTTTTTATCTCAATTTGGTTTAGGCTTGCAAGTTGACATGTGAATTGAAGAGCAGTATGGACTGCAAATGAACACCTCACTTAACAGCACAGGGTAGGGGAGCACAGCTCTGCCCTCCCACCTGGCTGAGGCTGCTCAACTTTTGTTTCTTATTTTTTCCTTTACCCACAGCACAGACTTTTCTGGGTTTCTCACACTAGATTTGAATGATCTCCATGGAAAGAGCAAAACTCCTAAAGCTGACAGCCGTTATGAAAACATTTTTCTATTAAAGTCACAAATAAAGAAATGGAGGAAAAAAACCCCAAAAATTCTGTGGATTTCTAAATTATTCTACTTAATAGAAGTGGGTTAAGGTCTATTTTATGAGCTTTTCTTTTTAGAAGCAATGCAGTAATTTTATCATGAGCCTCCTTACAAGCTCAACTCCTGGAATCAGATAACTAAAAGGAATTAAGTTTGATTATAAAATGTTTTCAGTGGTCCTGGCAAGGAAAAGGTTTTTATTTGTGGTTTGGGTTTTATATTATTTACACCAACAACATTTTTTTTCTTTTAAAAGTTAATGAATTCATTCTTGCACACAGTGTCTGGATTTTCAGTCTTCACACTCTACCCTAGACCAGTTCAGATAGGGCCAAACCATGATTTTAAATCTTTACATTCTAACATAAACCAGTTCAGATGGGGCCAAAAGGTGATTTTAAATCTTCACATTCTAACCTAAACCAGTTCAGATGGGGCCAAAAGGTGATTTTAATTCTCCACCTTCTAACCTAAACCAGTTCAGAATTTTAATTCTCCACCTTCTAACCTAAACCAGTTCAGATGGGGCCAAAAGGTGATTTTAATTCTCCACATTCTAATCTCAACCAGTTCATGTATGGCCAAAACACAAATTTCAGCTGCAAAACTCCCACACTTTTGGGAGGCCAGAATGTGATCCCTCACCAAAGCCAAAGCCTGGCACCAATTCAGAAGTGAGAGATTGAACCCACAAGCCCAGATAAACTCCAAGAGGCTCCCTCAAGCCAGCACTGTCAACCAGGACACTCTTTCCTATTTACTTCTCTTCAAAGGCATTTGTCTGTTCTTTTTCAGGGCCCTGCACTCTTTCCACTGTGCTACAGGACAGCCCAGGAAGAATGGAAGTGACAATCCACATACTACAGCTCTGAGAACACTGGAAGTGTGCTGTGACCCCCGCACACAGAACATTCCTATTGTACCTCCCGTTTCCTGTTTGTGCTGCTCCACAACCCCGGCCACCAGGGCAAACCCTTTCAGCAGTTGCTCCACTTGGCTCTATCAGCAAGCCAGCAGAGATCCACATTTAGGAATCAAAAACACAAACAAATGCAAAGAGCCAAAGCTCCCTCTGCACTTTTGACCTGCAAGGAATTTGCTTCCATTCATCCCTGGCCATTACAGATTCTAGCAGCCCATACACAGAAGGGACCTTCTTCTTCAGCCCCTTTTGGATGGGCATGAACTCTGGGCTGGTTCTGTTTGCCTCAGCTGCATCTTTTGCAATCCATTTGCCAGAGCTGAACCGAAACCACTTCAGGAGGTTGGGTAAAGATGGCAATGGTGCTGTGGGCCCAACCCAGCACTCCACCTAGTGTCCCCATGTGCTGCTTTGAGGCTAATTGGAGTATTTTAATGAAAAAAAAGATAGATTATAGGCTGTGAAAAGCAAACAATGGTGATGTCTACTTCACTCATAGGCGTGCTGAGGTGTATAAAAACAAGGACATAAACACAGATAAGAGAGAGTCTCTCCCTCTCTGGGACTCAATGTCTTCCAACCTTCTGTTGTGTAACCCAACTAATCACTCTGCTTCTAACCCTCCTTGCTCCAAACTCACCTTGCACATAAGACAGACCCTGAGATAAGGCAGAGGGGTGGAAAGAAGGTGGAAGGGTGGTTGGGAGCCCTTCCTGGGGACTCTGATTTTCGGGAGGGGGATTGTGTTTCTGTATTACCTTTAATTTGTATATTTCTGTAACTATTCCTGTTTGTTGTGTATATCTCTGCTTGTACATTGTGCTGAGCTGTAAATAGAGCTTCAGTCCTTAACTTCCAGCTGGCTGAGTCTAGTCTGGGTGATTTCCATAGAGTGGAGGGGCAGGCAACTCCCAAACCATCACACTCCAGGCTCTGTCTCAGTCTGCTGCTCCCCCACAGCTCATTCATTTCGTTCCGTGGCAGCAGAGAGACCTCTCTCCAAGATGTACAAAGGCAAGAAATTCCTGATGAGTTACCCTCAGCCATCATCTTTGGGTACTTAGGTGATTCATGCCATTTATATTTTAATACACCACCAACAGGAGAGAAAACATCTCAGGACTAAGGAGGGAAAAAAAAAAGCAAAGCCACTAAAACTGGGACTGAGAGACATTAATCAGAGGAGGTTTATTTCCTACTGAACCACATCATGATTACTATTTTTAAATTGTTGTTTCTAACGAATTGAAAAAAAAAAAAAAAACACTTTAATGGACTTTGGGAAAATAAGCCAGCAGACTTGTTTTGAAAGTGTCAGAGCAAAAAGGATTCTTGGGAGAGCAGCCTGATTCCCTGTTTCTTGTGTGGAAGATCCGCTCCGTGCCAGCCCTGAGCTCAGTCTGTGCCAGTTTGCAGCACAAGAATTGTTTCCCAAAAAGCAAATTTTACCTTCAGTGCTGGCTGCAACTAAGGCTTCAGCATTAAATAAGAGACCAATACAGCAATCTTCAGACCCTTACTAAGATATAGAAAGTTCCTGAACCACAGAAATAGCAATAAAAAAGCCTATTATCAAACCAACAAAACTGACCTCTCCCTCCTACACCAAGATGTATGCAGCAAGAATGTTCTGGTGACCAACAAAATCCAAATCAGATGTGAACTGATATTACCCAGAGGCAGCAACATCCCCCCTACTGAGAATGCTTCAGACTGTAAAATGTACTTTCAGGGAACTGTTTCCAAGTAATCTCATCCTAGCTAACCCCAGGATCTCTCCTGGCACTTGAATTTATGCTGGTCCAAAGAAGCAGCTGAGGAGCTGAAGAACCCAAAGGATGGTTTGCAACCCTGGAAAAACAGCTCATCAGGCCAGGGGAAGCAGGGACATGGTTTAATGGCCATGGTGGTCTTAGGTCAATAGTTGGACTCAATAATCTTTCTCAACTGAACTGATTCAATGTCCTGGAGTTGTACCAGGGGAACTTAATTAGGTTGGACATTAGGAAGAATTTCTTCACTGAACAATAGTCAGGCACTGGCACAGGTTGCCCAGAGAGGTGCTGGAGTCACCACCCCTGGAGGTGTTCAAAAAACATGGGGACATGGCACTTTGGACACGGTTTAGTGAGCATGGTGGTGCTGGGTTGACAGACTTGATGGTCACAGAGAGCTTTTCCAACCTCAGTGAGTCTATTCTATGACTCTGTGACAACACTCAGAGCCCTTCATCTGCTGCAGCTATTGCATAACCAGGGCTGTGATCTGCCCTGCTCCCAGCCTGCGTTTACAGGCACTGTGACATGGAAACAGTTGTATGCAGTGCAGGGAGAGCTCTATTTAAAACAGATGCACCTGTGTCACAGCTGAAGAAGCTGAGGCTCAGGGCCTGAACAGGTGCCTACATGCCAACAATTCCTACCCATGGGCACTCTGTGGCAGGGACAATGCTGCGAGCCTCAACAAGAGCTCAGCAGCACATGGGTGGGCCTGGGAGCATTGTTCTCTAGGCATGTAATTGCATTCCCAACAATCTCCCTGTACATACACACTTCAAATGAGCAATTAATTAAAAGCAATCTTAAATCACTTACTGAGTCTATTCTTTATTGCCAGCAAATCCAGGCACCAAGGCAGAAGAGGATTTGCTGTTTTGCAGCTTCTTGTTTCTTTGAAATCAATGGGAGGAGTTTTACCATAATGAAATATAATTAAAAGTATGTAGAACATGAAAAGCAGATCTACAGTAATGTGAGAAGTTAATATAGTGAGTTCTCCACTTAGCCTACTGTATTTCTACTTTTAGAGGTGACTGCTGCACAACTAATAAAGCAAATTAGTCTGAACCTCCTCCTCCTGAAAGCTTGAGCTCCTTGTGTCGTCGTTCTCAGATGGGTTAAATTCAGAACACTGCTCTGAAATACTTCACCCTTAGAAGCTGTGGCTCCACTCGTCACCAGTCTGCTTTCCCTTTCACACCAGGTGTAGGCTCAAGCCGCGGTGACCCTAAGGACTGTCACACCGCACTGGCAGCATGGCACACACAGCTGCTGCAGCTGCAGCCAGCAAGCTTTAACAGCTCAGCTACTTAAGATGGCAACGCCGCCAGGGCAATGCGCTTCTGTTCTTGCGCTCCCGCTGCCACCTAGCGGCTACACATCCTGACGCAGCCTGCCCTGCCCCGGCCTGTCCTGACACGGCCTGCCCCGCTCCAGCCTGCCCTGCCCCGCCCCGGCCTGTCCTG
>VWYK01065094.1:205-48329 GCA_013399775.1 Semnornis frantzii | reverse complement strand
GCCTGCCCTGCCCCAGCCTGCCCTGCCCCGGCCTGCCCTGCCCCGGCCTGCCCTGCCCCGGCCTGCCTTCGGACGAGCCTGCAGAGCAGAGTGCAGCTCTGCCATGTCAGCTAGGAAAGCTTGCACAGAACAGCAAAACGAACCTTTGCTGCTTTTCCTTCCTACACTCCATGCCTTTCTGGAATTCCCTCACTGCAATACAAACATTCTTACCTGTCCTGCACATTTAAAGCAAACAAATATTGCTCCCGTTGAACAGCTTACGCTGGAAGTGATCATCTACTCCAATCTCCCTGCTGTAGGCAGGGACACCTCTCAACTACACTCATGAGGCTTGAAGACCTCATCCAGCCTGGCCCTGAACACCCCCAGGGAGGAGGCATTCACAGCCTCCCTGGGCAAGCCATTCCAGAGTCTCACCACCCTAGCACTGAAGAACTACTTAAGATCCAGTCTAAACCTACTCTCCTTCAGCTTAAAACCACCCCTCCTTGTCCTGTCACTAGATACAAAGTAAAAGAAAGGTCAATTCATTAAGCCTTGGAGAGAAAAAGAAGGGCTGCTGTCTTATAAAGACTCCATGTGACAAAATCAACTTAAGAGAGGCCCAGGATATAAAATGACAGCACTCTTGCTGCCCTGTGTCAGAGCAGGGTACAGCAAAGCAACACTGCCCACTTTCAAATACAGTTCAGAAATGGTGGATCACATTTCTTTTTTTTTTTTTTTACACATGTTAACAATCCACTAACAGGTACTGCATGATAAACTCTCCAAACTGCTTCAAAGAGAAATCTTTGGTTAGAGGAAATCTTAAGCTCTCTCTCACTGATTGATAGATAAGAAGGGGGGAAAAAAAAAAAGCAGAATGAGGTTAACATCTGATTTAAACTGCTTCCTGCTTGGTGATTTACATCATCCCAACTGATTTCTGCAGCAAACCTGGAATTGCTTTCCTTTCCTCTCCTCTCTGTCCTGCTCCCATCCTGATGCATTTTTCACTCCCACCATAGGCTGGCAGAGGACCCCAAGTGAGCAGTTTGTCAGCTTGATCCCACCTCAAGAATCCCTCAGGGCTGGTTTGTTCCTCCAGCAAGGCAGAGCACCTCAGTTTGGGGCTGATGCTTTGGACTGATTCTCCCTCTGTCCAGCCCATGCATCTTACTGTCCTCATGCCACTAACAGCACCACCTCAGCATGCTGTAACTTCACTGCTGTCCAGGCACTACCCAGCATTAGGTAAGAGTGTTTAGACACTCTTCATCAGCTTTACTGAAATTCCTTCCCAACACTTAGACACCAATATTTTCACCTAGAAAGCCACACATACCTAAACTTGTTCCTATCTAGCACTGGTTTCCTTTCTCCTGTCTGCCTCTGCTGGTTTTAGGAGAGAAGCTACACCAAGAGTAAGTCTAAGACTGCTGGAAGTGCAGCCCCTGGAGTTGCCATCCCATCTCACAGGGACTGCCCTGCTGGGTGGAAAAGCACGAGTTTCTCGTTTCTGGTAGTGCTTTCTGTGGTGTTGGTAATGATTAAAGCAGTTCTGAAAGTAAACATCTATAATTGTTCCAAATACAAGATGACATTTGTTGCATAAACTGGTTTTAATTATTTTGTGGCCACGAATCCTTTTCTCAAATCCAGGACAGTGGTTTCATAAACAAGGAACTAATCCAATGGCCAGAAGCAAAACACACCCAAACATTTCCCTAACTTTCCTAGCTGCTGAGATAAACAACAGCATAGAAAATTTCAGAACAGATACTATTTTATGTTGGTGGACAAACATTTTCCTTCCTATTATTTTCAAAGCAAAATTACTACAGACTGAGCTTCAAAACAGCTGCCTATTACAGTGGCTTCAGCTAAAAAAATCATTTAGAGCTACTACTAAAAAAATAATAAGAGCATGCTGAAAATTTTTAAATGGAAACATTTGAGCTGTGCACATCAGGAAAAATCTCACTTTAACTAGGAAATCAGAGGATGGAGCTTGCAGATGTTGACTCTGTTTCAAAGTGAGGATTAGCAGCAGGCTGATGTCTGCAGTTCAATAAACACAGAGCACACAAACTACAAATTGAGGATAGAATACAAAGAGCAGTCACTGAGCCCAGGGACTAAGTATTTCTTCTCCTCCAGATGTACTTAGTGGTTATAAAATCACAGAATATTTGGGTTTAGAAGTGTATCTTCAGAGATCGTTGAGTCCAATCCCTCTGCCAAAGCAGGATCACCCATGACAGGTCACAAAGGAATGCATCCAGGTGGGTTTTGGAAGTCTCCAGAGAAGGAGACTCCACAACCTCTCTGGGTAGCCTGCTCCAATGCTCCAACACCCCCACAGTAAAGAAGTTTCTCCTCATGTTCAGGTGGAACTTCTTGTGTGCCAGTTTGTACCCATTGCCCCATGTCCTATCACTGGGCACCACTGAAGAGCGCCTGGCACCTTCACCTTGACACCCACCCTCTTATCTAGAGATGCTGATAACATGCTCTCTCAGACTTCTCTTCTCCAAATGTCTTATAGAATATTTTGTGTTCACCTATTTTAAAAGGTGCAACAAATAAAATACTTGATCCAGAAAGAAGACAATATGGAAATATCCTTACCAAATAGAGCAGAAAGGTGTGGAGACCTGTTCCAAGTCCAACAGAGGACAGAATGCCCAATCCTACCCAGTAGGCACACCAGAAGAACTTTTTCTCCATATACTGCACATACTGAAAAAGGAAAGTCACAAAAGAGAGAAAAATACAATAAAATAAAATGTTGAGATCTGCTAAGGGAGAAGTTAAAGCTACAGACTAATGCAAGTAGTTATTCATAAATTCATAGAATAGTTTGGGTTGGAAGGGACCTTAAAGATCATTTAGTTCCACCTCCCCTGCCCTGGGCAGGGACTCCTTTCACTTGACCAAGTTGCTCAAGGTCAAATCCAGCCTGGCCTTGAACACCTCCAGGGAGGGGAAATCCAACTACAGCAGAATCCTAGGGACTTCTGTTGGCAATTTATTATCATTGCAGCACAAACATGTACAGAAAAGAGTGCACCTCCAAAAGAAAAGCCCACATGCCTCAGAATCAACAAGTTTCCAAGGAGACAGCTGAAAAAAGCAAGTTCAGTAGTAGGGGAGTTGAAATCCAGATTTCACACTAGGTGTAAGCAGTGAGTAGCAAGTCCCATACAGTGTCTACTAGAACCTGAGAAGCAAGCAGTTTGGAGACTAGTTTGAAGAGATGAAATGAAGGAAGAGAATTAGCTGTGCTCTCAGTTAGTTTGTTCAATGGTTACTCCTGGAGCAGAGAGTAACCAGGTTTGTTACCTGTAAGGAAAGATTCGGCTGTTGATTGTGTGGTGCATGCATAAATGAGGGGATATGGGAAAGCCACAGCAAACTCTGGACACACAACATCCAGTTGGGTACACTGGAAGCAGTATCTCCCTCTCAGTGCCACAGGAGCAAAGGATGAGGCAGGCCATCAACTCGAGGCTACCTCAAACCCCAAACATAATGTGCCATTTGATACCATCCATAGACCAGTAACACCAAGAATTTACCACTCTTAACTAGGTTTCAACCTGAAAGCAGCAAGTGAGAATCACAAACGAAATGTGCTCTTTTGAGACTGCTTTTTTGTCCCAAGTAGCTCTTAAGTATACACTGATGGTACAGAGATTGGTATAGGAGCCAGCAGGACATGGACTTCAGGGAAGGAGCTCTGGAGGAAAGCAGATGGACAGACACCTGCTGACCTCCCAGATGTCGAGTCTGAAGCGCTGGCTGGACCCTGCAGGTCACACTCCCCTCACCTGTCCTAGAGGTAGAGGTTTGGTCCCAGCAGGCTCCAGCACGCCTTGGGCAGCACTGCTCTGCCAAGCCTTGGCACAATGGAGGCCCACAAGCAGCTTCAAGAGCCATGTGCTCCACACCAGTTTGCCAGGGCCATCTAGTGGCAACTGTTGAGTGCACCATGCTCTGGCTTCATGCTGACAAGGCCACTGACCAGGGCAGTTTGTAATGACACAGTACTTGTCCAGCAGCAACAGGTCACCAATTTAGCATCCACTCCCTGGCTCTGCATGTAAGTGCTTAGGTCTCAAGAACAGCTTTCGGTGTGCAAGAATGTGATGAGCTGAAACAACTCATTTCACTGCACTGCAAAGAGCCATCCTAGGAAGTCAGGACTCCTGTTCCAGACCTGCATGCCCCACCATGGCAGTGGGGATGTAAGAGAGTTCTCCAGAACTGGGAACCTGCTGATTTCAGACAGAGCAGCAAGTGATGCAAACGTATCAGTATCCATGTACAACAAAACAACTATCTGAAAGCACTGGGGGTATGAGAAGCATCACAGACCCAGATTTGAAACATGAAACCATCTTGTCTAGGTGTATGCCTATCCCAGCTGGCCAGGAGACTCTCCCCATAGAAGAAGAAGAAACATTTGTTAGAAACCACAAAGTTCTATCACGATTCAGTTGAAACATTTTCTCTCAAGAGCTCACACCGCTATTAAAAGCTTGTTAACAGCAAATGTGAAGGAGTGCTGCAGCATCAGAGGTGTGCTTATTCAGGAACAGATGAGAGGTGCAACTCCTACAGATGCCAACAGAAGAGATCAAACAATACAGCTGATGACTCCCCACCTCCAAAACCCAACTCATCCACAGACAACAGAGAAACGAACACCCTTAGCAAGCAGGAGTTCAAAAGGTACACTGCAATTCCACGAAGTCCTCAGTTAATTCCCAGCACATCTACTTCAGCAGAGGGACAGGAAGCATTAGTCACTAAGGAAAGGAACTTGAAAGGCTCTTACCTGTTGATGTGCTCCTTCAATGTAATAGGTAGCTGTGAGCACGGTAAGCGTCAGTAAAGCACACAGCACGATGCTGCGCCGCTGCCACAATCTTAAAAGACAAATGGCAATTAGGGGTTTTCAGAAGGCAGCAATCATTTCAAAGTAACTTACTTATCCCTGTAGACTGGCTCTGTGTGGTTGCAGTCAGCAGCAACAATGGCAGCTGAGAAGTTATTAAGTTATTACAAAAGCAGAAACCTCCCAAGAAAGCAGAAACCTCCCAAGAAAATATCTGGGGAGCCTTTAGTCTTCATGGAAAAATTTCTGCTTCCCTGTCAAGTGAGATCAAAGTTCAGCCACACACTTTTTTTTATTTTTTTACTTCTATAAAACAAAGGAAAACAAAGTAACTGTCTGAAAACAAACACAATCTGAAGACAAATATTCAGCTTCTGCAGCCAAGATAGTCTCAAACCCAGGGCCATCAACAATCCCTGCGGTTAAGCAAAGTGCAAAGCAGAGACTGCAGTGGCCCAGGGCAAGGGACAAGCTGTGGCTGGAAAATTGAAGTGCTAATGTCAGACTGTGCTGGTGGGGAGAACCACAGCCACAGCAAGAGGGATAAATCCTTCCTCTATTTTGGTTCCCCTGATCTACTGAAATTAATATATCTCATAACAGTTTAATAAAGAACAGTTCAGCTAATTATGAAGCATCAGGAAGCTACAACAGCAAGGGGAGAAAAGTGTTTTCCTATAGAATCTGCTACCAAATTACTTTTCAGCTTTGCATTCTGCTTGATGTGTGTGTGGTCACAACACAGCAGATTAGCAAATACATGTATTATTGTCTGGGAAACACTGTGAGACTGTCACTTAATGCTATAAAAAGCAACTGCTGGCATCACTTTGAAAATTCAGATATGAAGCAGCAAACCAAGCACCTATTTAGACAAAGATGTAGGAGATGTGCAACACAGGAAAAACAGTCTCAAATGTTTCATATTAAGCTGAAAAAGAAGGCACTCTACCTTTCCTTCAATGATTTCTGCTGTTACAGGCATATGACAATTGGATTTTCAAATGATTGTCATCAATTTAAACACAATTTACTCCAGTGGAGCACAGGAGATCATTAAGAGTCAATCTGAGGTCTCAATAGCTTCTAATAGTGCTGCTTTCTGTGCTGACAACCTGCTGCACAACAGAGGAATGTGACTGCTGCCTGTAACAGAATTTGATGTTTAGGAAGTCAGATAATAGTTTAAAATAAGACCTCAGATGTTATTTCTGCTGGGTTTAAATAAATGCCTAGAGGCTGTCAGGAATGGCTAATGTAACACCTGATAAAACAGTTCTCAAGGAAACAATTCCCAGTGATCGCTGAAAGAATGCACATAGGAAAAATAAGCAAGTCTGGGGGTGAGGCAAAAGGGGATTGAGACTACACTATGTAAACCTGAAATTCTTCATACACATTGTTTCAGGAGATCAAAAGACAAGTTAGAAGTTTCTCTCAGTGCATTTCATGTGTCAGCACTTCAAATCTAGCCCACGAGTGTCAATGAACACAGTTCACTCTGCAAAGGAGCAGTCCAACAGGCACAATAATCCAAGGTATCATCAGATTCTACTTTCTGACTGGGAAAATGATTATGAACTCATTCCTTAACACAAGAGATTCCAGTTACCACACAAGCACAAGCATGGCTGCTACTCTTAGCTTCCCAGTTGCCTTCTGGCATTCCACTCCCTCTCAAGCCTGGTGTGTTCAGAAACAGTTTCAGCAGTGGTAGGAGATCACAATTGCTCTAAGTGGAATAAAAGCCCATTTTATCCAGTGCATCCATATTCCATAGGGAAAGTGCTCCAATAAACCATTTCCTGCTCCAAAAGGGCCCTCACACCTTAGAAGCAAAGTCCTCTTTGCAGCATCATAAACATCTTGGGGAGTTCCATGCAACCTTGAACCCTGCTCTAGCTGAGCTCTTTCAGCCACACTAACACATACATTAATAAATGAGGGCTAAATGCTGCAGTCCTAAGCACAGTATCTCCTTGCCTAAAGGATCCCTAAACACTGCCTTGACTCCTTCAAACTGGAATATCCAACTCTTCAGAAAGGAAGTTTGCAATTTCCTTCCATTGACAAAACAGAAACTCAACCAAACCAAAGAAATCTATTTCCTGAAAGAGGAGCTTTAAAGATGTGAAGCACCAAGGAAAGGGAGATGTCAGCATGACCTACTGAATCAGAGCAGGGGATTGCCCCAGAACATTTAGAAGTTAAAGAAATGATCTTTACTTTATAGTCCATTCCTTCAAGTTTATTAGAGTTTCCAGGAAAAAGTACTGCAAGGTAACAAGAGGTTGTTTCCACAGGACAATGTTCAACCTCTCCTCTCGGTCCCTTCGCTTCCGTTCGCTCAAAGAGGACTCTGCAAATGAGAAGCAAGAGAAGTGTAAAAGCACAGGCTGAGAGTTCAGGTTTTATCCTACCCCCCAAAAAACCCTTTTTTTTGGACTTGCATTGTTAGAGAGGTAATGTGAGCTCCCAGCCATCTTTTCTACACATCACAAAGCACTTGGTGTAAGTGCATCAGAAACCAGGGCCCCTCCAGCAAAGGCAATCAAGTGGTTTTTCTCCTCTGTGGAGCACAGCCATGCAAGAATCTCATTAGCCCAGGGTGCAAAGCAGTCTGCCATAGCTGCAGCCTTTACAGAAGGTACTGCGCCACTGCTTGCAAACCAGGTCAAACCTGACTATCACCCACCAGAGAGACCACATTTCACTTTGAACTCTGAATCTGGTTCACTTCCAAAGCTATTCTCAGACTTCTGCGATGGAACCAGATTGAGTTACAGGTGCTCTTTACACATGTCAGTCACCCTGTAACTGGATAATGGCATCTCTCCTGCCAGCCAGGATCCTCAGGCTATAGAGAGCCTTAACCACACTGCTCAGCTTCTCCAAGATAAGATCCAGCCCAGCCCATAAAAAGGATCTCCTTTTATATGGAACTGTTGGAGCGGGTCCAGAGGAGGCCATGAAGATGCTCAGAGGGCTGCAGCAGCTCTGCTATGAGGACAGGCTACAAGAATTGGGGCTCTGCAGCCTGGAGAAGAGAAGGCTTCCAGGAGACCTTGGAGTAGCCTTCCAGGATCTGAAGGGGGCTCCAGGAAGGCTGGGGAGGGACTATTGACAAGGTCTGGGAATGCCAGGACAAGGGGCAATGGGTTTGAAGTGGCAGAGGGGAGATTTAGACAGGATGTTAGGAGGAAGGTGTTTGCAGTGAGGGTGGTGAGACACTGGCACAGGTTGCCCAGGGAGGCTGTGGCTGCTCCCTCCCTGGAGGTATTCAAGGCCAGGTTGGAGGAGGCCTTGAGTGACTTGTGCTAGTGGGAGG
Source organism: Semnornis frantzii (assembly GCA_013399775.1). Classification (NCBI taxonomy): domain Eukaryota; kingdom Metazoa; phylum Chordata; class Aves; order Piciformes; family Ramphastidae; genus Semnornis; species Semnornis frantzii. The sequence goes on along the minus strand of VWYK01065094.1, from coordinate 40,113 downwards.
TGTCCCTGCCTATGGCAGGGGGTTGGAACTGGATGATCCTTGAGGTCCCTTCCAACCTTCCCATTCTATGATTCTATAACTGCTTTTAGACCAGAGTTTTTTTGCCTGGCTGACACCAGACATGTGGCTGCTTTTCACTGCTGTGAAACGCTGCTGTAACAACAGTCACTGAGTCCCCACCACACACATAGAGAAGAAAGGTTCTGCTAATAAATGTGGTGTTTTGAGCTTACAATGCAGTCCAGATTAATAAAACCCCTAGCTATTTTCTGGAGGAGAATAGCTTGTTCAAAGGTCAGCAAGCTAACGAGCTGCAAGGATTTTTAAACGTTTAAAGAAAATGAATTCTGAAATAAAAGGGACAAAATAGCCACAAGACAATGGAAAAAATACACAAAAGTAACTCTTGTAGCCAAACAGACACCAAGACTTGTTTAAACATCACTTACCACACAAAATCAAAACATATGTATTCTGGTTTGTATGTATTTAAAACACTGCAATACTCTCCAGTTCCAACTGCAAAAAGCTGCTGCGTTTCAAAGATTCATCCAATCTGAAACCCCCTCCCCAGCATATTGGAAACCCAAGATGGATTATTTCAGCCTTACCCCAGTAATTGAAACATGCTGCCTTATCAGATGCTATTATTTACATAGAAATTGCATACTTCATTAGTCACACAGCTCCTTTCTGTTTGCATTCTTTGGCTGCAAGCGGCACTGGCTACAGATGAGCTAACAGAAACCCTACAACGGCAAAGGAGAACACCCACACGCCCTCAGAGTCACACAGTCATTTAAGCCTTCAAGTAAAAGGAATTGATTTGTTCCATACATACACACATACAGTTCTTCTTGAGACCCTGCCACACATTTATTGCTTCAAGAATTTCTATTCTCTATCTTTTTCCCCCCTGCTTATTACGTCTAATAAAAACGCTTCAACCTTGGGGTTTATGACCTTGTTTTCAGCAAAGGTCAGAAAAGACAATGGTGTGTGACTGAATACTTGAGAAATCACTTGGTTACAAAACTTAATTAAATATGGGACTGGCACATTCAAAGCTGACAGGAAGCAAACTAAGATAATTATAATTTCTATGCTGTGCTGCACAGCACAAGATAATTTGGTGTCACAAGGCTGCTCGTGAAGTGTCCTCAGGTTAATTTTCACAAGTCCTGAGCGTTAACCCAAGCCTACATCAGACAAACCACTAAGGGAAACAGAGGTAAGGCAGGAGATGAAGTACTTAACTGTTTTGTTAGCAGTTTCCCTCTGAAACTCATAACTGATAGTGAAGCTACAAGTCAACAGAAAAGCTAGAAATTGGGAGACTAATAACTGGATTTTTCCCAGAGTAAACCAGATTTTTATTACCAAGTTCTAACTTTTCAGTGCCAAAGGGTGGGGCTGTACAGTTTGACTCCTACAGCCACACATCTGCCACCACAGTTTAGTTTTCTAGCTCAGTCCTGTTGCAGCCCCTGTTGGTACCCAAGTCAGCTTTACAGTGTTCACAATACCAACTAAAGAGTAAAAACTCTGGAAGGAGAAGAGAGTGCAAGAGACAAGTGAATGGAAGTGCACAGCACAAAACTATTCTGTGGCTTTTCAACACGTCAAACCTCCAGAGTTCAGTTACAGAGATGCCTGAAGTTTCCAAGTGAGGCACAGAGGCCCTTTGCACTACCTGGACATAGCATACACCAACATTAAAGCACTTTTGAGTGCTGTGCTGACCAACTGCCACACCAAGGTGAGCAGCTGAGAACATTCAGTCACTTTCCACCTACCTGTGAAGTTTCCATTGTGCTGCTCTTTGGTCATTCCTATGCGTCTCTGGTCACAATCTGTTCCATTCTCTGCCATTTCATAGAGCAGTCACCTGCAGGATCTAACAGCAGAACAGAAAGACAAAAAGCACAATGTCTTCATTTACTCCATAGTCAAAGGCTACAGGCAAACATCCAGCAGCTCTCCAAAGCCAAAAGACAGTTATCCTACATCACACCATTATGAAGGAGAAAGTGATGCAATTCTCACAATGACAAAGATTAAAACATTTCCACCTACATAACTCTCCACTTCTCACTTAAATGACAGAACTCCCTCATTTCTAACCACTGAACAAAAGCTTGTTAAACAATCCCCTCTAGGATCAGCCCACTGTTTGGGCTCCAAAAGCAGCAGAGCTTCATACAAACCTCAGTTCAAGCCTAAGACTGGCTTTTAAGACCTGATGCATGTATTAGTAAGCATCTACTCTGGGTAGTTAGCATGCAAGTAGACCTCAAAACCTCCACAGCCTTAAAACCAGCCCTCAACATGGTAACTAATAGCAGACCTGCATCTCGTGCCTTGCACTGCCTGATCTCTATAAGCTAGAGAAGGTAAACTCTTCAATCACCAAGAGTTCCTGAGGGAAAGCTTTCATGAAAGGTCTATGCCCTTTCTGCTGGTTTGGCCTCTCCCTCTAGTGAGGTCAGCCTTGAAAACTGCACAAGAACAGCTGTGGCTTTCTTTATCCAGGAGAGCAAAGAGTGCAATAATTGGAAGACAGCATAAATCAAAATGTTGCAAGAGCTTCTTCCCCCCCTCCTTAAAAAAACCCAAACCTGAACAGCTGACAACTCTTATGCAATCATACACAAAGAGTGGCCAGTCAGACTCCTTGCCTTAAAAACCCTCTCTTGAATTGTAAAACCAGTTTCTGGAATTTTATTTTGGAAAAAGAGAGCCCCACAAAACTAAAGCATCTCATTGGCATTGCATAAGTAAACATGATTTACAGGTTTGGATATGCTGCTCTCCTTGGAAAGAAGAGTAGTGCACCACTGAAATGACAGGTTACATAAAACTCTCTTGTGAAGGAAATTAAAATGTTTTACAGAAAAAAAAATAAAAATCCTTCCCCTCTGATTTATGTTAGGGTTAAGAGCCAAGCGGCAATTAAGTTTTGGTAAATAGGAGCCAGATAGCTCCTTAGATTCAGACTGCAATAATTCTGTCAATAAAATGTTACAAGAGTTCAGATACTTCATTTGTTTAGTATGTCCAGGGTTTCACAAGTCAGTTTTAGACAGAAGTTCTTCACTGCACAGGCACAAGCCTTGTGCAGTACTGGCAATACAGATAAAACTGATGGCTACAATGTAGTTGTGCAAGGGACTCTACTTAAAATCCAATCCTTAAAAGCATCAATGTCCAGGGAAGGAGTCCTCCCTCCAACACCTCCTTCCTGAAAAGAAATGCAGAGAAATAGCAATCTGTCTGTTGGAACTTGGACCCTAGAACACCCAAACCACAAAGAAAGAAAAACAAAAAGGAGTGAAACAACCTTGCAAAGGTTTGCTTCTGAAAAATGCTGAAGGGCTTCGTAGTCAGCTGAGGACAGAGGACTGCCCTGCTGCAGGAAGAGCTGTGCAGCATCATTCTGCAGTCACCTGCAACTGAGGGTTTGCTCTCAACTGCCAGTCAAACTCCAGAGAAACCTGAAACTCCTTCTCTCCTCAGATCAGTTTTATTGGAGCTTGGTGCTTTGGAAATCAGTGGAGTTACACCAGACCTTAGTTGAGGATAACTGGCCAGTTGCTATGGTGATACAAGGATCAAATGTTTAGCCATCTCCTAATTCCATTAGGACAGTAAGGCCTTGGAGATGCTGGAGTGCTATGTCTCTACTGACTGCACTCTGTGCATTTATTTTTATATATATAAACATGTATTTCCATATACACCCAACACAGCTCACACACACCCACAGGTCACACGTGTTACACAGAGCTCAAACTGCAGAGGGGACTGTTTAAATTGAGCAGTAAGAAAGCCTGATGGTCACAGAAAGCTGCTTAGGAAGCAAAACCCATCAAAGCTGTTCTCCACACACTCACACTGAAAAAACACAACCTAAATTGTTTACTTTAGGGAACTTCAGTCACATTTCGTTGGCTTAAATACAACAAACAAAGAAAAATGCAGCACAAACTTCAGTGGAAGCCACATGTTCCTCATTTTGAATTTCAACTTTCTCTCCCTTGTGCAAATCCAGACTTCCAAATCCAAGTCTCAGTTGGTTTAGTCTCTGCTCTCAGCTCAATGGCATTTCAAGAAAATGAATTTACTGTGTTACAAACTGCTCACCATGTTTGATGCTGCACACAACACTCCCTCTCCAGGAACTGAAATCCACTGCAGGCCGTTAAACATCTTATTGGCACATAAAAATCATCACTCTCTAGGGATCTCAGGTGCACTGCTACATACACATCACAGTTCAACAGAGCCAGTTGTAACCTGCCTGCATGGAGAGGCACTAATCTGAGATTAGCTTTGCACAACACTACCTCAAGTACACAAGTCAACATCAACAGCAGAGCAGATAAATAATCCCCCTGCACACTTCTGTGGGGTGAATGCTTGTTAAGTAGGTCTTACAGGTCAATCATTCTGCAGAAAAGCTCTAAACACCTGTATTTAACACAGCTGACTAGGAGATTGCTACTGCACTGCAAACTCAGAGGCTGAAATCCAGAAACAAAACCCTTACTAGCTTCAGAAAAAAACCTCCTGGATTAATCAAAGTCTAATTATACTCAAAGCACCTCAGCATAGGGAACAGAATGATGTGTGTCCAGAAAGCTCAGCTCTTATCTGTTGCTCTGTTTGATGCCTATCATCTTCCCTACTCCTGCACTAATGTCTCCTCATGGGTATTAATTGTAGTGGGAGTCTGACCCAAAATGATGGAGCCATCCTTTATTAACTGAGCCCCCATCCTCAAGTCTACACCAAACCCATGGCAGCTCACCGCAGCAAATTAAATTCCATCTGCTAAACAGAGCTTTGCTTCTTCTGAATGCTGAAAAAGACCCAGAGTCCACATCCAATAAAATTAATTTGCCTAATACATTGAGCAGTTACCAGCAATCATAAAAATAAACTATTTAAAAGACCGAGGAAAACAACTCTGAATGGTTTTTCTATCAGGGTCGATTAGATCATTTGTAAGAGCTGTGCCGGCACAAGAACTCCTTTGTCAGGCTGAACAAATAAGCCCACAATAAACCATTGAGCCTTAGTGCAACCCCTAACATTAAGTACAAAAAGACAATTACTGCTAGTCAAAAATTAAAATGGGTCAACAAAAAAAGGCTTCTAGTAACTGCGACTGGCACTTCACAGTGTAAGTGAGACAAAGCAAAACAAGAGGAGGAGAACAACAAATCAGGCGCTGCAATCTCTGCACTCCCCAGTCAGAGAAAAGGACAAAAGTCTCTTTCTGAAGCTCCAGGGAGGCTGCTGAAGCACCCAAGTGCTGGGTGCACTTACACAAAAGGAAACTGTTTAAGACAGGGCAGTTGGGTGGTTGCACTGTCACCTGGAAGAGCAGAGTGTGGACTCACGTTCCCTGCTAAGGATTTTTTGAGGACTCCTTTGCAATGTGCTGGAACAAGGAAGCTGTTAAACTGTCTCAAAGATCTCACTGCTTTTCAGCCATTGTTTCCCTCCCTAATTCTTAACCACTTACTTTATTAAAGACACCCTGGAACTGTGATTCTCATCTCCATCAAAGTGACTTGTCACACAGCTGCTAGAAGAAGATTTGCAGCTCAGATCACTTTGCTGATGTTTCTCAGCAACACCACTTACAGTCTTCTGTCATTCCTTGCATTTTAAGCCAAATGCTCCAGTCCTGCCACTGTCCTGTTCCTTTACCCCCAGTTTTTCTGAGAACTTTTCCTCCTCCTTCTTCCACATCAATGTTTTTCAATTACAATGAAGAGAACAGGAGATTAAACCCCAGACTTACACAGGTGGATAAGCAATTGCCCCAAACTAGCCAGCACTATGGTTTTGTTTCAGCCATCAAATGCTCTACAGAGGCAACAATTTACACAAGGAGTACGTTAACAGTTCCTTGGCAAGGTAACAGTTTGGAGAGCATTTTGCCTCAAAAGCTGAAGACATTCTGGCACATGAACACATTTAGGTAAAGGAGGAGATCAGCCTTGAAGTAAAACATTACTTACCCTCTGAGCTCCGTACAACTACGTCACTCTTCACTGTTTCTTCTGTATTTGAAGCCAGTGGAACACACAACTACGTCCTCAGCTCTGCAGGCATCCAAGACCAAAGCAACTGCTCTTCCAAACCTTCTGTCCCTACAGGGTAAGACAACACTGTTCATCACACGGTACCAAACTGACACAGTCCCTGAAGGTTAATAACCTTCTGAGCTGAAGGTTAATAACCTTCCTAAAGATGAAAGCAAATAGAAAAAGTAACTGCTTGATTCCCAACCCCTCCCATCCTTTTGTACTCCTGGGAAGCATTCAATTAAAGTAAATTAGGACACATCTGAAAGATGTTCAAAATCTCCACAGATTGAGCTATAATGGGTTCTGTTGATATGAGTGCATTTATTGCCACACTAAAAATGTTGTTCTGACTAAAATAGTTTAATCCCTCAAAGGAGAAGCAATTCAGTTAAAGACCACAGCTTTCCATTTTGTGGGTTATGCCTCTGTACACCAGACCTATTTTCCCATTCCCAACCTAAACCTGTTTTAAAAAGAAAAAAAAAAAAAAATCATCTTAACACTTCAGAGTTAAATCATCTAAACAATCTTACACTTCAGAATTAAAATTTCTGTTTTTTCAAAGAGGCTTGGGGACATCTTTTAGGACTGATTTAATACTGTTGGAAGACAAGTCCCAGGGAAGCCATGCATTTTCTTTTGAGGTTACTAGAGGTCCCTGCTGTTAAAGCCACCCACAATAAACTGTTCTCTTTGGTGGAACATGAATACTGATGGTTGGTTGTGTAGATCAGTAGTAGTATCAGGTGCTTTAAGAAGACAGTAGAGTCACTGCACCTGAAATATAGAGATGAAAAGGCTTGGGGGATGGCAGGAAAGACAATTCCATATTGTTTGGGTATCTGCAGTGAACTCTTGCTGAAACTTTGCCTCCTCTCCCCCAGTAAATAAATAAGGAAGGGAAATCACAATGACTGGGAAGATGAACATTATCAGTGTGGCACCTCATGCACAGATCAGCTCTGAGCTCCTTACACTGGCAGCAGGGTGAAGATCACAGCTCACAGAATGAGGCTCCTCCTCCCCTGCCTGGGACAACACTCAACCAGCTGCTGAGAAAACAGCTTCGAGGTCATCAGAGGGTGCAATATGCTGCTGGGAGAGTGACCTGAGGTGATCACAGGAGGCTTTCCTAGTGCTGCTGCTGTGCTGCTACAGTAACTTCAGTTTTCCCAAGCTCAGCTCTACCCAAATGCTGAACGAGGCAGTGCTGCAATATGAAGTCCTCTCAAACAGGGATTGAGGGACAGGTACTTCTCCCCTTGGGGAGAGCATGTCACAGGGGCCCAAGCAAGCCTTTCACCAAGCTGGTGCATTAGAAAGACTGGTAACAGCTGAGAGAAAAGCTCTGGGGAGAGAAGCCACAGAGGACTGAAAAAGAGTGCACCTTCACATGCAGGTGACCAACCAGACAGAGTCTCACATCCTCAGCTCCAGAGAACAGAAATCCAGGCACATGTTTGTCTCACAGCCCTCAGACTGCACTCTGCCTGCAGAAGGTGGCAGTCAAGATCTCCACAGTTGGCCTCCTTATGCTCCCAAAAGACACAGAGGGAAGAAAGGGCACAGGGACCGTCACAAAAATGGCCTGTTAAAGTTTGACTAGGCCAGAACAAAGAAACCCAGCCTTAAGAACTGACACCTGACTCCTCCAGCCCCTAGGGGAGAGTGCAGGTTTGGTAAGAACTTTGCCTTTATCCTGTCTTCTGAGTGCTGGGAGACACTTTCCCTACAAGATGCCTGAACCTGCCCAGTTTTTATAACCAGAGAGCTTCTGCTTGAGGCACAGCACAGATGAACAGGGATTAAGATATCAAACCCTATGGAAAAGAGCAGCTGAAACATGCTCCTGAGACAATGGCTTCTTCTCACAGACATTAACAACCTCTAACTGGAACCAGTTCAGGTTCCACTATGGTTGCCTTGCCTGCTGGATGAGAACACACTGCCCATGCAGGGTGAGTCTCAGAGGCTAATTCTCAGGCTTTGAATAAAGAAGAATATTCTTTTAACAAGTCTGAAATACACCAAACAACTGCCTGCCTCACTAACTTCTTACAGTCTTCTGGGCTCAACTGCAGCATCAAAACCAGCAAGGTCCTGCCACGTGACTGTGGTTCCAAGCTGCTACAGGGATACAAAAAGCTCAGTGTGGCAAGATTCAGGGCTGTGCCCTTTGTTCTCATGGAACAGCAAAGTCCAGCCAGCCCAACACTTCTTCACAAGGAACAGAAGTCAAAGTTCTAAGCTTCAGATAATGGTATGATTCCCACCTCCATGACACCAGAAAAGCTGGCTTACTCCTACTATACACCAAAAGAGGTGGGTTTTTTTTTGCTTCAAAGACAAAGCTTATTAAAGAATAAGAGCAGATCTCAAAATCTACATAGAACATACTAATGAGAGATGTAGTCAGAAATAATTGTGATGTTCAAAAGACAGCCACAGGAAGCTTTAAGGTGGAAATAGTGCAGACACTCCAGCTAAGAGGCTTGTTTCCACTGTTTTCAATTTCCTCATGGCTACTACCCACTTGAAAGCTACAAAGTCTCCTCCTATCCTTTCCCACAGAAATTACCAGTGCCATGGATTCCAGTCCTTAAGTAGGACAAGAAGCTTAGCACAAATTAACAAGTGGTGCTCAGCTCCCATTGCACAAGGCAAACACCTCATCTGAAAACACAGGGTGAAGCCATCACTGCAACTGTCACTTATGGCCAAGAAAGAACAGAGAAACGTCCATCCTGTGCTGCAGAAACAATGGGCTGAAAGAGAACTGACAGAACGAAGCCTACTTCAACAGGCAAGTGAATGCTTAGGTATGTTAGCATAAAGTAAGGTGGTAAAAAGCACAAGAGCCTCCCAATCCACCCATCTACAAGGACCTGGGGTCAAACCACCTTAGATGAGCAAAAGTACTAACAGGAAAACAGCACCAAAAGGCACTGCTCAAATGAACTTCCTATGCTCCAAGGCATATGAGTGCTCAATCCATGTTATTAGCATTAACTAAACCAGGATACCCCCTTGTTGGTAAGCACCCAGCAGAGAGAACAAGGTCAGGAGAGAACCCTGAGGAAATGTCCTATCTGCAGTTGGCAGTGGATAACCTGGATTCATACACAAATAGCCACTACCAAACAGATTCTTACCCTTTCCCTCACACCACCTAAACACCTTGCCAAACATCTCAGAAGAAAGCGGGAATCCTACTGCTTTACTACCTTCTGTCATCACTAAACGACACTGATTTCTGTCATCGCTAAACAACAGTGGCCAGAGAACAGGACTGAAAACCAAACACATCGAGGCCCTCAACTCCAGTCATCAGGAGTCAGACCTTAAACAGTTTTCACGGACTGAGGCCTAACCACCCGAGCCTGTCATATAAGTCAGCAGGACTAAGGGCCGACGGCACGATGCAGAGGGTGCAGCAGCCCTCCGGCTAGGAAAGCACGACGCGTTCCTCCTGGAGAGGCAGTCGCAAAGCATCGGCCGACGATGAGATTTCTCACTGTCATCAGGCACCGTCCCTTGGCCGCAGCAGAGCGATTCTACCCAGGGCTTTCTCCAGCGCGACGCGAAGCGTCCCGAGCAGAGCAGGTCTTCGGCGGGACGCGGGATCGATTAGCAGCAGCGCAGCACAGCTCTGGCCCTAACGACAGCTTCCTCCAGCGCCTTGCGGGCTGCTCTTTCCCTTCCCGATCCCCCAGCCCTTCCAACGTTCACCCTGCGGTCACCTCCCGCTCACCCATATGCGGCTCATCCAACCCTCCAGCTCTCGCCGCCGGGCCAGGCCCCTCCTGGCCGCAGACTTGCACAACACCGCGTGGGCCGGCGCTAGGTCACCGTGTCCCGGGACAACGTTGACCCCACCCGCTGGCGCCTCTCCCGGTCCCCCTAAAATTTCTCCCTACCGCCCCGGGGCCGGACCTCCCACCTCTCTTGCTCGCCACTAATACAGCCGCCGTGGAGACAGGAAAGGGGAACGCGACTCCACAACAGCTGTGAGAGGATCGGCCCCGCGGTTGGTGCTGAGGGGGCGGGATGAGGAAAGCCGGCAGGTGCCGCTGAGGAACGCGCGGCGCGGAGCTCCGCTCGCCGCGGAAGCCCCTCCGACAGCCGAGATGAGGCAAGCCCCCAAGCAGTCCTGTTTCAGCCCGACCCGCAACGCCACACTCACCACGCTCCGCGCCGGCCGCTACTGCTGGGCCCGGGCCAACCCGGAAGTGAGGGCAAGGCCAAGGCCGCCCCTTCCCGCCCACCGGAATCGTCACTTCTTGCGCGCCGCACTCAGCTCCCACCCTTAGTCCGCCCCTCTCTGGCAGGCACAAGTGGCGTAATCCGTGCGCGACGGCGGTGGCGACGGCGCTCTGGTGGGCGAGACGGCAGGTAAGGTGAGGTGGGGATTACCGGCAACTCCCTGAGGGCCCCAGGGTCTGCCTTGGCTCATTTCGCTCGCGGTTTTTGCCCATTTCTTCCATTAGATTCATATTTATTCGATGTGGGCCCGGCCGCTTTGTTACTTCCACTCGGGGGGTGTCGCTGCATGGGGCCTGGCGGGGCCGGGGCTACCCGAGCTGCCGCAGCGCTCGCTGGAGCTGTAGGCGGGTCTGCCCTCAGATGAATTTTGGGCGCTGTCTTGACGCTCCTCCCGTTCCCATTTTGCCGTTTCTGTCGCAATTTTCAGATACAACTTTAATATACTTTGCGGGTTCCTTTGTTAGTAGGGCTTCCGCGTATGAAACCCATCAGTGGTGGGTAGTGCACCGTCCCCAGTGACGTGTTTGCCGTTAGAAAGCGGTTGTTGGGAAAGGAGGAGGGTGCACCACAAAAGGCAGCTCTGAGCATCCTTTCCCCTAGCATGAAGGCGGAATAGTTTTTGGGTTTTATAACAAGTACTGTTTCCAACTAACCAAGTGTGCTTGCATAGGGTGAACAGTGCTCGAGTAAATCCTGTCTTTCCTACCTTTCCCTAGCTAGTTTCCAAATCCATCATGGATTATCTCTCTAAACCTGGGCTCCTCAGTGTCATCGCTGGAGTTGCATGTGGGGTGTGCCTGGGCTGGGGCCTTCGTGGGAGGCTTTTCAGGCAGCCCAAAGTCAGAATGGCTGCACCTGCCAACAGCCTGGGGAATGAAGCTGACATCATGGGAGAGTCTGGGGAGTTCAAGATGGTGCTGATCGTCCGCAACGACTTGAAGATGGGGAAGGGCAAAGTAGCAGCACAGTGTTCCCATGCTGCTGTTTCTGCCTACAAGCAAGTTCAGAGAAGAAATCCTGAACTCCTCAAACAGTGGGAGTACTGTGGCCAACCTAAAGTGGTCCTCAAAGCTCCTGATGAAGAGACTCTGATTCAACTCCTGACTGATGCTAAAGAGCTTGGACTGACTGTGAGCTTGATCCAAGATGCAGGTCGTACTCAGATAGCTCCAGGCTCTAGGACAGTCCTTGGTATAGGACCAGGACCAGCTGATTTAGTAGATAAAGTTTCTGGTCAGCTAAAACTCTTTTAAACTGGGGACCACAACAGTCTGAACACACTGCTGTCTATCCTGCTTTACTGCCCAAAGAGAAGCTTTAATAAAACTTTAACAAGTTCTCCCTCTTACAGGAGAGGTTTTTTTGAGAGATTCTTTACTTGAGGAAAGATGAACTGCTGAAACAGTTAAAAATTCCCCCATGCAGTAGCTGGGGGTAGCTGTAGCCAACTTCCTGCACAGTTTGTAACAGTAACTGATGCAATAGCTTGTAACTGGTATGAGCCCAACTAAGCTGAACAGGCTTTGCAGCCCAGACCTTCTGAGGCAGGGGAGGGTTGGGAGCAGCTGTAACCAGTGCTGCCTTCTGGAGGTGCTTATAGCTCCTGCACTTGCTCAGTTCAACCCAGCTAGAATTACCTGCTCATGCAGCACCTAACTTAAATCCTACTTATTGTGAATTAGCAAGTCTTGAGTTTAAGGATGTTAGAGGATGGTTCAGACCACTGCGATCATGGCATATGTGTGAATCCTACCCTTGCAGCTCCCCTGCAGCATTAACACTGTAAAACACCTGTAATCAGTAAAACTGACTTCATACAGAGTCCACCTAACAAATCACCTTTGCAAGAATGCTACTCAGCTGCATTCTCCTTCAGCTCTCCCTTATTTCACAGCAGTCAAATTTACAGGTGCAGAGAGGTTGACATGCAAGTGTATTAGACACACAAAGGGGAAGTTTTTAAACTGCAACTCATCTTCAGCAGAATACTGCCCTACTCACTCCACACTCTTGAATGAGGAGCTACAGCCTGTGGCTGGTTAAGCCTCCCAGATGCCAACACCCACCCTTACACACAGAACCACTGCAGTACTCGCACACTAGAACTAGAGTCAGGAGTTCCTGGAATCCCAGTAACAAGCAGGAAGGGAGGTCAGCCTCAGTGCTGAAACCTAACACTGTGGATGGTTCCTGGTTAAGAGCCAGAAGCTTCTACAGCTACCACAGCTACGGCCAGTACTGAGACCCACAACACTCAAATATGACAGTATTCATAGAGAAACATTTAAGTCAATTTTATTTGAAGCTAAATATATTTAAGGCAACTTACATACCTAGAACATGATCTCGATTTAACTGACACACCCTACTACAATCCTAACATATCACCTGCTCAGATATGCTGTAGTTGACCACAAGGCAGCCAACCATTGAAAAGTGCTATTTTCCTCTCTCTGGCATAGTCTTCCTCTAGAAAAAGCATTTTGTGTTTTCTTGTATTGCCCCCTCAGTGCAAGACACCACTAAAGGTCTCCATTGCTGCTTTCCTGCTGGCCCCTCAGACCTTTGCCATGTCCCTGCACGCCCCACACCCACTAGCACTATTAATACTTGGTTCAAAGTCAAAGGTCCTTTTTGAAGACAGTAAAGTGAAGCTACCACTATGCAGCATGTCCACAGTCCAGTAATTTATTTTTTTTTTAAACTGAATAATTTCAAATTGCACAAACAAAACTGAACAGCAATATGCTTGAATTCTCTCTTCTGTACACTCAAAACAGTGATCTAAAACACCACAATATCCAACATACACAAACCTCAGGGCAGGGTTAGTAAATACACAGATTGGAATCATGGTGCTCTGTTCCTGAATGGAATGTCCCACAAAAGCACAGGATACAGCACAACATAAGGTTCATCTGTTACATATGGAGTGAGCAAAAAGACACTAGCATTTTCTATATGCATAACTGGGAAAAACCTGCATAGGTTAAGGAAACAGAAAAGAAACCCAAAGAACCCAAAACTTGTACTCATATAGTTGTGTTTGTTTTTTTTTTAAGTCAGGCAAGGTTGTCTGTACGCATTTGTGAATTCTTTTAGAGCTATGCAATCCAACCAGGGTAGGATATGCTGATTAGTGTTGTCTCTTGTCAGCAGTCTTGCAAGGTCAAATACAAGTATCTTCGCTTTAGCTTTCTCTGGATATAGAGTGAGGCTTAAATGCGTTTAGAATAGACAGTACATACTGTAAGCTGCTCACATACAATGAACTTAAGATTCAATATTAGAGTTTAACACTAGAAGAGTGCAAATCAGAATCTTCACAATAGACTTCATGGTAATAAGCAGTCCTGCAAAAAAAAGAAAAAAAAGAAAAGAAAAGAAAAAAGCAGCCCACTGGAACAACAACAACAAAAAAGTCATTTAAACTATTCCCCCTTTTCAAAAGTAAAAGTCTAAGTGACATGGAATGTGAAAAAAAAAAAAAAAAAGGATTTAACAGAAGTGATTGAAATTGTTTGCGCTAGAAAAAACAGTCCTTCATGAAAGAAAGGTTATGAGAACACGAGGCAGAACTCTTTGCTTTTCCCTGTTATGAGTTAAAGCGGGGAGGGACGGTGGAGTTTCAGTAAGAAAATAACGCTAGCTCCCGGCTGACTTGTGCTGCTCTCACATGCTGTACCCAAAGCCAGGCTGCGGCTGCCCGTAGGGAGGTGCGGTGTAGCCGTAGCCAAAAGGTGCTTGGGGAGGAACTGCCACGCTGGGTCCCGCTGTCAACATCAGCTGTGGCTGACCTGCAAGACAGAGCAAGGGGTGAGGGATGTAAACTACAGCAGAGGAAGAACAACTGGACTGGAAGGGTCTCAGAGCACTGAACAGGCTTCCCAGAGAGGTTATGGAGTCTCCTTCTCTGGAGCCTTTCAAGGCTGTCTGGATGTGTTCCTATGTGACCTGTGCTAGATTCTATGGTCCTGCTCTGGCAGGGGGGTTGGACCTGAAGATCTTCAGAGGTCCCTTCCAACCCCTAACATTCTGTGAGCCTGTGAACAGTTTGAGCTTTACTCTCTGGTACTGAGTGTTCAGTCAGCAGAAATCTTGCAGCTCCCCTGGAGACATCTGCAGGTTTAGCTTTAATAATAACTCCCTAAGTCCGAGCTAGGACAATCTGAAATCCTGCAGTCCATCTCCAATCTTAGCAGCAATGTTATTTAGTATTTTGGAACACATTCCCTTGAGACTCAATGTCGCATAGAGGACGTTCCCATTTCCAAGGACTTCCTCAGGAAAAGCCTAGAGGATGTTGGTTTAGAAGCAAGATGTGTTACTGACAGCACAGCAACTAAAGCATTACCATAAACGATCGGTTGTGTTTCTGTAGCCTGCTCCTCTTCCTTTCTCAAAGACTCTGATGCATCCAGTTTATCCACCTGGAATCGAGACCAACAATTAAAAGAACTCCTCCAACAAAGGTACTTACTCATGGCAGAGAAGTGGAAAAGCCTTAGTGTTAACACCCATCAAGAAAAGGAGACCATTTACAAGTTAGGATCTATTCAAGTAGCAATGTTGGTACTGGTGCAGTCAAGATTGTCCATTTCCTGAGAAACTCCTAATTGAGGGATTTGTGGAACTTCTTTGAAAGCTCACTCCAGGCTGAAGCTTTATATGAGAGGTCCCATAGTGGACTAGAGCTGCTTTGCCATCAGTAAGCTCATCAGTCACTGTTGCTCCAACTGCTTCAGACCAACAGCCTTTGGACACAAACTCAGATTTTAGCACAGTGTCAGTGGAGACCTTTGGTGTTGGAGCAATTACTAAATGCCCAGACCTGGAGAGGTTTCCCTGAGTAGAACACTGAGGCAAAGTAATCTGAAGTTGTTTGTATTGGGCAGACTGCAATAGCATCCGACATGTCACTTGAGCCTCAAGATGTCACTTTCCAAACCCATTCACTCATGCAATTTAAGTTCAAATGCAGAGAATGCATGTGTATAAGACTTGCTTTTTTCCACGCTAGAACTGTGTGGCAGTCAGCCTAAACCCACCAACACTCAACTTGTTGGAGCTTAGTACACAGTAACAAGACAAGGCTGGCCAGCTTCACTCTGCTGCACAGCAAGTACAACTGTGCTGTCAGCCCACCCTTACAGAGAGGCAAGAGAAGAAACTTGTTCTGTAGTGAAGTACTGCTTAGTATTAAAACAGATCCAAGGAAACTCAGCATGGCTACAGTCTAAGGCAGGCCCTGGAACTAAAACCACAAATATTAGGCATTGCTCTTTTACCTAGGAGATAAGATTTAGGATAAAGTCAGAGACAATCATGCCAATTACTTAAGACAGTAAGACAACTCACAAACCAATTAGTCTTTCACTTCACTTGTGTCCTTAATAAAGGAGTTTGAAGACAGGTTTCCTGTACTTACATAGGGTCAGCATTACTTAGTCAGCTACCCCAACATCAATGAGTTGGAACAGTTTCCAGCTTAACTGTGCTATGTTAGCAAATATTTGCAGGCAGCTCTAACTGCCTTCATCCATTTAGTTGTGAATTACAACATGTGTTCCATAAAACTGTTAATTTGTAACCTCAATCAGAGGCATAGATCCTGAGCTTTAGAGTTCATTCATTGACTGGGCTCTCGTGGCAAGCCTTTTTTGTTGCCTCACACCAGTATCTGGCTTGCTGCAGCCAAAGTGCACAGGAACATATGCCAATGCTTCAAGACTCATTTCCAGACACTGTGCTGAGAACTGCACTGTTGAACTCAAACAGCAACACACTGAACACAGAAGCACAAGTTTAGAGAGGCAAATCCAAGGAGAATGTGCAGAGTTTGCTGCTAAGCAGAGGCATTTGGTTTCTAGAAACTCAGAAAGCCTCCGGCCCACGACACATAATGCATTTTGGAGCCAGTTTTGATGCCTCCCCTCAGAGCTAAACAAGCAGCACAAGTCTGACACCAGCCTGCAGGATGGTTCTTACACCACTTGCTTGAGCATCACCAGGTTCAGTACCCTACACACTTGTAGCAAGATTGTTTTAAAGGCTTTTCCACAAGGACTGCAATAAGCTGCAGAGGAAAAGTAACATGCATTCAATGTTATCGTGTTATGTGTGCATGAAAAAGAGGCAAAAGTACTGAAGCAAGAGTGAGGTCTGAAGATGACTGCCATACAGGCTCCCCCCCCAAAAAAACCACACACAGCCCACAGCAATGCCTTGTAGCTTCAGGAGTAGTGGGATGTAATTGCAATGACTGCTACACATGCGTAGTTTATGCAAACACTGCAGTTCAGTTACCTTTTTTCACACACACGCTTTCTTACTGCCTCACTTACTAGCTGCTGAAGGACCTTACACTACGCATTTTAGTCAGGTTAGCCTTGAGTTCCAGTGCTGTCATTACAGACATCTTGTCACCAAGGAGCAGTTTGCATTTAGTCCATCTTCAAGCCATTTGTCAGATGTTTGCCCTCTGCTCAACCACATCAACGGAAAACTGACACTAGGGCTGACCTCTGCTCTAGGGAGAATCAGTGTGCTAATTGTCCAGAGACAGATGGACAGAGACCTTAGAGACTGCCCTTTGGAAGGGCAAAACTGCATAGCAAAAGGCAAGCCTCAGAGTAGCCTCAGAAGAGCAATAAGCATTTAAATGAGGTAGCAAGAGCAGTTTAGGGAAGCTGAAGAGCTTGGAAGGCAGTCTTTTGGCACAGCTACAAGAAATTACTACAGGGAAGAGAACCACAGACTTTGTCTAACAGCTGAAGTTTTAAGTTGCTACATGAACTAGAGCACCATGTGGATTAGACTAGCACCATAAGAACTGGACACCTGAATGAGGAAGAGTCTCTTCTGAAGCAGCTAGTATCTACTGTCAGCACACATTAGTAATGGTCAAGAGATCAGGAACTGGATCACAGTCCTCAAACTAGCAAATGCCATATTGGTTTATGGTTCAGAGTGCTCCAGAACTTAAATTATTTCTTAGTGTAGGAGGTTCTCCCACATTTGCCAAATAGTAGCACTTGTGTATCCACTTAATACCAGGCTGACTGTGATCCAACTGATCACCTGTAAGCCCTTCCTGAGGATCTATTAGCTTATTAGTAGCAGATGAATCTACTTTTGTCCTACAGCACTAGCTACTTGTGAAGTTAAACAATTTGCATATGCTTTAGTGATATTTTGTTTGGGGAAAAAGCAGTAGCAGCAGTGTAGTAAACATAGGAAAGAAAAAAACTCATGCAGAATCCTTAGACTTAGTCCTCCAGACTTAAAGATGGAAAACAAGAATCAACTTTCACCTTTTCCTTTATTGCATCAACCTGCAAAGGAATTCAGAAGGTGCAGCTTAGAAAAATCAAATTCCATATTTAGCATATAAAAAGGTAGAAAACAAAAGTGTCAGGGAAGAAATCATTAAGTTACAGGCGAGTAAAAACAAAGATACACCAGAAGTATCTGCTTCAGAAAGGCAGCTGTGTTGTTAGACCTTACTGCATTGATTTCATTAGCTACACTCCAGTTGTACCCTAATCCCTTAGCAGATCATGAGATTTTCATCTCTAAGAATCCTACTCCAAAGATACCACTCTCAAAAGAGACCTAGCATTAACTTGCTACATCAGGCATAGCTGACAAACAATGCTGTTGATTAGACAGCTCCCAACCTCCCCCAAAATACTGCATTTAAGGATAGCACATTGCTGTAAGACTAACAGAGTTGTCCTGCCTTTAGAAGTACCAGCCAGGCAAATCCCTCAGACAAAGAGGCACTCCAATCTTCATTGCCTAAGCTTCAGTTCAGCTTTTGCTTTCCACGGTCTTAACCATGAAGGAATTTACCCCATTTGACTGAAGACACTCTGAAAGCTTTGGCTAGGCCAATCTTGCTAGTGACACTTGGTATTTAAACCTCAAACGTGGTTCAAGTCTGTCAGAACATTACCAAGCACTGTCCCCATCCTAAGTCACTCTGAGCAAATGCTGAGTCATAATTAGTGCCAATAAGTATCAGAGCCACATTTTAGAGTCAAATGCACAGCAGACCACAGTTAGCTCCAGATCTAGCTACAAAGCATTTTTAGTATCTTAGTCTAGAAATGTTAGAATTTGATCCTGGCTGAGGTTCCTGACTGACATGGCACGTGAGAAGCCCAAATGCTGCAGCTACTTTAAGACACTGCCCATGGTCAGGCAAATACTGCTGATGTAGGTTCTGTAATTGGTAGAAAGAGTAAAGTCTGCAAGTGTCTCAGTCTCCCAGAGGGCGAAGTCTCTCCCCAGATGGACTGAAAAATAAGTGTGGACATGGACAGACAGACATTTGACAAAGCCCACATCGATGTTAGTAGCAAGCAGACAGTTTCAAGGCATACACCACAGTGACTAACAAGCTCTGAGTGTTGGAGAAGCACCTGCTCTTACCTTGGTCAAGTATTCCTTCATGATCTGAATGAAGTATGGCATGGCAAACTCCATGATGTTGTGCCTCCACGCCGTTTCCAAGACAACATCTGGCCTTAGGAGATCATAGCAGGTGAAGAGACAAGCACCAAAACATTCTCTCTTGTTCTCCTGCAAGAACCACTGCAACAACTCTTCTGCCAACTCCGTGTCTTTGGATTCTGAAGCATACTGCATTGCATCCTACAAGAGGAGAGTCTGTTTAGCCTCGGGTGCCACAGTAAACTCGTTGACATGGCTGTGAGTCTGCAGTCTGCTGCTGAGATCAGCAGAGCCATTCTATGACTTATTTCCAAGGAATCTGTTCATCTGCTGCCACTCTGAAGCAAGGTTTGCCAGATCAGCAACAGATACCACCTAGTGGCACCCAGAAAGAGGCAGCTTCACTAGGAAGCCCCAAGGTCTCCAAAACCAGCCAAGCATGCTAAGCCAGGCCTGTGTCTTACCTTATAGAGTCTGTCCTTCTTACAGAGCTCCACGCTCTGCTTCCAGCGGTTGTTTCCCTTGAAGAGGTACGCAGCAATTCTTCGGAACTCTATTAGTTCATGTTTCTCCAAACGTTGGGCCAGAGAAATGTTGTCAAAGTTGTCATAAGCATCTATAGAAGTCCTAAGAGCCTGAGTTAAATAGGAAGAAGTTATACACACCTCAAAGGCACACCTGCATGCTCAGAGGTGCAAACATTTTCCCAAATAGCTTAGTTCTATATTCCTGGTTCTAGGAGGAGGAAGCATTCTAGCCAGAGCTGCAGAGATGTCTGGTGTTTGACACATATTTTAGACTACTCCATTTCCTTTTAGTAGTGATTGCTGAGGTTAAGAGCCTCTGAACACCAAAGAGCTGTTCTCTGTAAAGAGAACATCTAGACAGCAAAGCTGTTTGCCCTTTCTGTGAATTCTGCTCATAGCACCCACTGCTTGCCTTAAATAAAAAGCACTTGTAACCTAGTAACCAGTCTAGCCTCAGCAGGAAACACCCAAAAAGCTCCTGGAGACATTCACAGGTCTCCGCTTAAATCTCTAGCTAGTCACCATTAGTTCACTTTAAAGAGCATGCAGTTAAGAAATGCTAACAGCAAGCACCTAAAGTCTGCCTCACAGGAGAGAAACCTGTGTTTGCAGCCTTAAACAGTCTGAGGGCATAATGACACACAAGCCAGCTTGAACAGAACTCTGAAATTCAGCAACAGCTGCTTCTATCATGAAGCATCTAAACGTGCCAGTTGATACCCATTCCAGGTACTACCAGCTCAAGACAAGACATACCTGGTAGTCTTCTTCAATAATGAAGAGGTTGTTCAGGGACTCGTTCACTGATTTGTTGTTGTGATTCTGAACAGAACGCAGGTAAGGCTTAACCAGTGGTAGCTGTTTAACCTGTGAGGAATCACAGACATTTTAAGTCAAGGTAACTTTCTGTAGAGGTCTCCTATCATCTTCCTGGTGTGCAGTGAAGTAGTTCAGCATTTTAAAATGCTACTACATCCAAATGCTTTTCCAGCTGCAACTTCCTCTTTCATCTGGATAGCAGGAAAATTACCTTTGTGAAGAAGGTGACTGCACGAGTGTGGTCAAGCCGAGGGGACAACACCATCAGCAGATCATTGAGCAACAGAGGTTTAAATTCCAAATAGAATTGAATTGCCTTGTAATACAGCTCCACATTGGCCACCTAGGGATGAGTAAGGATGGATGTTCAGAGCAGAAGCTTGATGATACAGGAATCCAAATTAAAGATGTAACCTCAGATACTCCTGCACAGCTCAGCCACTCATCCAAGACTCATCCTTGTCTTCAGAAATCTCTTTAGTTACTGTAGTTGACTTTTTTTGATATGTGGCAATATCAATGCAATTGAGTTTTAGACAAGCTGCTGATGAAGGAAAAGAACTGAAGTGCACAGAGCAAGAAGTTTACTTCCTTTCACTATAAAAGTATTACCTTAGTGATGATATCTTTGAACTGGCCTTCCTTCCAAGCATCTGTTGGGTGATTCATCATTGTGATTATGGCATTATCATATTCTTCATACTTATCATACAAGAACACCAGTTCAGCCCAGAGATGTGCCTGTTCTGCAGCTCTCAGAACCTAAGCAAAAAAAAGGCACATAAGAAATTCCAGTTAGTATGTGTTTGCTATTTGTGTCCATCAGTGCTCAGGCTTTAGTGCCGTTAATAACCTCAAGAGCTGCTGCTGCAAAAGGTAGTGTATAGCCAACCCCAACAGAGGTGTTGGAAGTTAAATTTAAGGCCTCAGACTCTCACCTTTGGAATGTTGACTCTGGACCAGAACAGCTCCAAGTGCTCCCTCATCTTCTGTGGCTTGAATTTGGAGTAGAGAATGGCTAACTCTGTAAACATCCCCATGTGTGCTCGCTCTAGTCCCAGTGCTGCTTCCAACATAGTTATCAACTCTTCAAAGTAGCCACGATCCTAAGAGACACAGACACAGAAGTGTTTCACATTAGGAACAAACTAGAACATTAGTTTTCTTTTGGACAGAGTTGTCATGAAAGAATTTAGACTTTGCCTGTGCAACAGGAGTCAGCTTAATTACCTGGTAATAGTTGATTAGCTCTTCCAGCTCATCTGCATGCACTACAATATGGAGTCCACACATCTGAGCCAGGCGGAACTCCTTTCCATCGACACAAGCAAAGCAGACCTGGAACAGACAATTGCATTAGGGCTCATCACCCAGGCTTCGGGAGAGGCTAGAGTTTTGAAGGGCCTCCTTCAGTCACTGAGCTTACCTCTTTCCACGTGCGAGTGCTGTTTGCTTTGCGAGCGCCATCTACAGCTGCCTGATATTCACCCAGGTGAACTAAAGTCGAGGCCAAATGGCCAAAGTTGGACACATTGTTATACAGCAGCTTTGCTGCTTCATACATCTTCTCATCATAGCAACGATCACCAACCTACAGGAGAGCATAACCAGGTTATTCTTACAGCTTTGCAGTCAAGAGTTTACATAAAACATGCAGTGTTCAAGCCCTTATCAAATTGGAAATGCCTTTAAAGTCCATTTCCAGAGATACACCTCTAATTAGCAATGCCTAAGGAGCCTGCTGCTGTGATAGACCAAAACTGAAACTCAGCCTCACTCACCTGCTGGATATGTGCATTGTTGGGTCCATTGATAAACTCCTCTAGCTCTGCTAGACGATTTGTTTTAGCCAGAGCAAAGATTAATTCTGTTTCCACGTATGACTCCCGGGCCTTCTTGCGTGCCATCTGGAGATACTTCACCAGTTCCTCCCAGTTTCCTATGAAACAACAGTTCAAAATGCTCAATTCTTCCCATTAAGGACACTTGTACTTAAGCTATATACACACTACACTATCAGCTTAGCCTTGTATGACCTAAGTCTTTGTGCAGCTATGTCCCAGCAATCGACCCCAGCCCTCACGCTGCAGATGCTATATTAATGAATTCACCTTACCACAGGCCTAACCAAATGCATCCTGGTGTTGAACTTCATGCAAAAATCTCCCTAACAGCAACTGCTGAGAGAAGTACCAAGCTAGCTAAATAAAGTAGTTATAAGACCACTAAGTAACTGCAAATGGAATACAGCATCTTCTTCATTCTCATTTAGGGCAGTCTTTGAGAGACCAGATTCCTCTGCTTACATCAAATCACAGGTTTGGCAGAACTGCAGTCTGAGCAACAGACCATGCAAAAGGGCTGAGCAACACCAACAGCAAAGATTAAAATAAAACTTAATCATACCACTGGCATTGGCAGCTTGAACAACTTCCATGTACGAGGAAGGATCATCTGCTTTAATATATGAGTCAATTGCTTCCTTTACCATCCCCTTCTGAAGCTGTGCTTTAGCCAGCTGACTCCACACAGCAGGCTCATTGCAGCGTTCAGCAAATTCATATGCACGGTCCAGGTTTCCAATGTGCTCTATTAACACCTAAAGAAAGGATTTCCACGATCAGCCACTGTCTAGAAAGGTCAGTTTTACAAGACACTGAGCTGTGCTTGGTTAGCTCTTCCATGGATCCACAGCTGCTCTAGATTACTGCTTTTGTGTGGGTTAAGTTACACTTATGAAGTTTCCCTTAACAGAGTTCAACACTGTGTTTGCTCTAAGTGGTAAGACAGGGCACTGAGCACTTCTGGTCACTTTGCTAACTGGTTTTAAGTACTGAAGTCATGGTGTCCTCTGCCTAGGGAGGTGGTGGAGGCACTATCCCTGAAGATGGTTAAGAATTGTGTGGACACGACACTTTGGGGCATGGTTTAATGGCCATGGTGGTCTTAGGCTGACAGCTGGACCTGACTTTAAAGGCCTTTTCCAACCAAAACAATTCCTGTGATAAGTTCACAAAGTCCTTGTGTGAGGATGAACAGATGACAAGGAGCAACTGCAAACAGACTTTCAAGGTACCTGTACAGCTGATGTGTTGACATCAAACTTCCTGAAGATAGCAAATGCCTCCTCGAAAAGCTCATTGCTGATTGCTATATTGGCTATGTCAGGAGCATCGTAGTTATCCAGGCGGTTGATGTACTCCATCACGCGGGTGCGATCGGCCTTAATAGCTGTCAGAATGAGAAGGTTCTGCAGGTTCCTGAACAGAGAGAGAAAGTCTTGGTACACATCAAGTAACCATCAAGGTGTTTGTTGTTTTGCTTCTGGGGAAGGTGTCTGTTTGTTTGCTGTTCCACATTCCAGCAATTTAACACCTGTGCCAGGCAGAATTTCCTGCAACTTAGTTTTGACTTACCTGTGCTCACTGAAGACAGAGTTATCCAGAACTATTTTCTCCAACAGTTCAATCAGCTCATTAGGAAGATCTGCAGTCATGAAGGCCTTGACAGTGACAGAGACTTCCTCAGGGTCCTGTGTCTCCGACAGTGCAGTCTGTACAACCTGTAGGCAGGATTAAGACATTAGCAGATCAGTTTATTCAGGCACTAGCAAGTCAGGTTAGGACAGCAAAGGCTTGTAATGCTTTGTCAGTTATACCTGGTCAATGAGGGGTCTTCTGTAGGGGTTGCTTTCCAGTAGTACACTGGCCCACAGCTCAGGGTCTTTACGACGAACTAAGTAGCGGGAGAGACTTTTGAAGAGGGAGTTCTCATTGCACACCTAGTGAAAGGCAAAATGTACTTAAGAGTGCAGTCATAGCTACTGAGCCTGCAGTCCATGAGTTAACTGTAACCAACATTTAACAAGCCTGCCTGAGAGATCAGAGATCTTAGGCTTTGGTACTTTCACCAGCTGCCCATTTGAGGATTGTGCTGGTTTGAGCTTATTGGAATATTTTAGTAGAGAAAATTATACTATAGGCTGTGAAGGAAAACAATGGTGATGTCTACTTCACTCATAGGCTTGCTGAGATGTTTAGAAAACAAACCCAAAACAAAAAAAAAAGAGATAAGAGAGTTTCTTGAGCGGGCACCTTGGGGTAAGGTGTGGGGTGGGGAGAAGGTGGAAGGGTGGTTGGGAGCCCCTCCTGGGGTCTCTGATTTCTGGGAGGGGAGTTGTGTTTTTGTATTACCTTTACCTTGTATATTTTTGTAACTATTCCTGTATATAGTGTATATATTTGCTTGTATATTGTGCTAAGCTGTAAAGAGAGCTTCATCTCTTAACTTCCAGCCTGCTGAGTTCTAGTCTGGGTCATTTTACAAGTGTGGGGGGGGGGCAGGGAACTCCCAAACCCTCACATCAGGGGAGTCTCCCATTTCTCAGTTAGCTGCAGAGAGACTCCCCAGTCCATTACAAGTGAGCAGGTAACAAGTCCTTAATACTTTGGGAAATAAATACATTTGCCAGTCAAACACCTGAACATCTATCCCATCACAGGTTAGAGGCAGCTGCCTTGGCATACATACATTGATCAGTTCCAAATCGCACTGTCCACGCTCATAGGCCACGCAGGCCAGGTGAGGGTCTCTCTTCTCACAGTACTTGCCAACAACACGGCTATCATAGTAGGGGTTCTCACGCAGGAATCTCTCTGGGTTGTTGTTGCTATCAATGTATATTTTGGCCAGGGCATTGTGAGTTGCAGGCTCCTCACAACCCTCATGAATTCTTGCTTCCAGCCAGGGCAGAAGCAGCTTCAGCCTAGAAGGAAGCAGCGTTCACATTAGAGAGGCTGAGTTAGGAAGGATCCACTTACATGGTCTCTTCACTCTACAAGGCAGCTTCAGTGTAGGGTAGTGAGTAAGTAACCAGAGTTGTAACACTCCATTTTGACCTGCCTTCTGGTTTACTATTGTAACAGCATTAACTTTCTGAGGCTACGAAGAACATCACTTGCCAAAGCCTCTCATTATCTTGAGGCTGCTTAAGGGAGGTCAGCCAAAAAGTAAAGCAGAAACTTACTGCTTGCTCAACCAGTGGCAGACTCCTACGTCCGCACCAGCTCCCGCTACATAATGAGGACATGCATTGGTAGATGACCAGTGTAGCCATTACCAGTCTGGCAGTGGTAAGAGACTTGGAGAAGTTTAATACCTGTTTCTTTTCTCAACCTCTGCAACAAGCTCATCAGTTGAAAATTGACCTCTCACTACAAGGATAAGGTTCTTTATCACATCTTCGGAGCAGTCCACATCAAGCAGTCCCCCAATAACCACAGGCAGACGGCTTGGATTCACCTAAACAGGATCATTTAAAGAAGTCAGGCAGCACAGCCAGTCATTACTTATCCCTAGAAGCACACATAAAGGATGCTTGTCAAGACTGATCTCATCTTTCTGCCTCTACTCCCAGCTTCCTGAGGTTCTAAACAAGTTTGTAAGTCAATTCTTCACTCAGCAGGGTTTCACACCACAGTTCAGTGGCTGACTAATGCTCAGGCCCCATAGGTACAGCTCCTGATCAAGCCAATTTGTCTCTGCAGGAAAATGCTGTACACTAAAATTATGCTGAGAATGTCAAAGTTATCCTACCAAATCTTCTTCCTTCAAGAGACATTAGTGGGGACTACTGCTCAGCTTGACTGAAGAATAAGAGATCTGACTTGTCTAAGGGCTAACTCAACAGAGACCACTAATAGCTATTTAAGTGTCAGTCTCAAGTATGAGGCTGTTTACAGAATACTTGGAATGTTGCATGTATCAGTACAAAATTGATCAGTTTGACCCATTAGAGACAAGCACAAATTGTAACTTACCTTCTGTACATAAATCTCAATGTATTTTTGAAGATTATTTCTATACAAATACAACACCAAGTCGTGGACAAAGTCAAAGCGATCACATACAATGATGAGTGGCAACTGGTCAGTGAGTTTAGCTTCCTATAAAGAGAAGAGCTTTAGTAATTTGTTTTCCTTCTTAGGCTTAAGCAGACAAATACAATCACTTAAACTGATAAAGCAGCTGAATTTGGAAAGCCAAAATTCAACAGTCAACCAAATAATGACAGCTTATTGTTCAACTAATTGTTTGCAATACGTAGCAAGTAGGAGTACTCAACACCCACTTCAGGGCCTACAGCAAGAAGCTCTCTTAAGTTTAACCCTGCTCCTTTGCATGGCAGAGTCCACAAAGTTTTACAACACAATACAACTATTAAAGCCCAAGCTATAGATTTAGTTTTTTAGTTGGCACGTGTGTTTGGTGTGCAGGATTAGCACTCTGGGATTTCAAAAAGAATTTAACCAAGACTAAAGTGGTGGTTCATAATGTAAAACTTAAATACAGAATTGACTTCAAGTTCCATGTGTCTTGGGATACCTTCTATCTATGGATTTAGAGAACAGTAAGAATCAAGCCAGTAACAGAACTTCTTACATTGCTAGTCAGATTAGTTACCTAAAAGCATTCCAACTTTCAGCACAAGTTTACACTGGTTACAGTACAGAAGCTTAATCTAGGTGGCAGACAGTATTCCGGATGCATACTTCAGATCACTTATTCAAACATGCACATCCCAGAATATAATCCTACATATAAATTACACTTAAGGACTTTACACAGGGAGGCCTGTACTGGGAGATTTACCTGGTACATGTCCTGCACATTCCAGACATGGAACAGCACAAAAAACAATAGCTTTCATCAGGAATTTGACAGCTTGATAACATATCTTAGGTGGCTTGATCAATTTACATACCTTACACCTCGGTGACACCAAGTTAGTTTTATAGAATTCTCATTTGGAGAGTTTTGCCATCTTCAGATATGATCAGCAAAATCTAAGACTATGCTAGGTAACCGCAAACATGAAGGCAGGAAATGTTCCCAGATAAAGTTTTCCCCTCCCACACTGTTTCTCAGGTGCTTCTAGCACTGTCACGGTTGTCAATGAGCTCGGCACTACCAGGCTACAGAGTCTGAACTCTGAGCACACCATCTTTTTCCACTTCTCAGAAGTGTTTCAGCAATGCTCTGAATCCTAGCAGAACAGTCAGCATGTAGCACACTGACTGGCACATCCTAGAGAGCTGAACTGCAGCTCATCTGCCTGAAAGTTCTGTAATCAGATGAGTGAGATCAAGCCTGAACTCTGAAAGCATTTACGGAATTGACTCCATTTGTTGTTTCTGTAGTTACTCAGTCGAAGCTGATTATTCTAAGTAAGGATTAAGTTATGAACTCACTTGGCATGGTGTTTTTTCTCCACCTTCAAACTACACTTTTCCTACTTTACAGCAAGCACCTTAAGTTCTAGATGAGATGGTGCTGCTACTACAAGTTGAGAGTTTGAGCCAGGTTAACCTTCCTAAGAGCACTGAGGATCTGACAGATTCTCCATTTCTCTGGCTGTGTTAGGAGGTACTGACAACATCCTCAACACCTCTGGTTTAAAAGGACAGGTAGATCCTTAAGTGCAAAGGTGCTCATCTGTATTTTCAGAGAGCTGCCTCATTTCACTGGGGACACACATCATGTTTTATCAGCACCCCAAACAGGCCAAGACAATCCAGTGCTACCCATGCATTACCTTGAGGAAGTTCTTAACACGTTCTGGATCATAGCAGTTACTTTCCCTGCAGATTCTTTCCACTTCTTTAATTTGTCCTGTCTTGCATGCAGCTTGAATATACTTGAAGTGCACATCTGGATCCTGGCTGAAGTTTACAATAGAGCCCAGGAAATAAAACAAACCTCGAGGGAAACAGTCAACGTGTTAACCTACTAAAGCACTTGAGTTGCAACCATATTAGCTTTAGGGCAAGCCTGCCTTCCAAGTTACCACAAAAATTTGATTCTGGCTACTGCAGTTCGGAAAAATCTGGAAATTATCAGGGCAAGGTGATTCTCCTCCTTTACTCTGCTCTTGTCAGACCCCACCTGGAGTATTGTGTGCAGTTCTGCAGCCTCCAGCACAGGAAGGACATGGAACTGTTGGAGCAGGTCCAGAGGAGGGCCACAAAGATGCTCAGAGGGCTGCAGCAGCTCTGCTATGAGGACAGGCTACAAGATTTGGGGCTCTGCAGCCTGGAGAAGAGAAGGCTTCCAGGAGACCTTAGAGTAGCCTTCCAGGATCTGAAGGGGGCCTACAGGAAGGCTGGGGAGGGACTATTGACAAGGTCTTGCAATGACAGGACAAGGGGCAATGGGTTTGAACTGGCAGAGGGGAGATTGAAAGTGGATGTTAGGAGGAAGTTGTTTGCAGTGAGGGTGGTGAGACACTGGCACAGGCTGCCCAGGGAGGTTGTGGCTGCTCCCTTCCTGGAGGTGTTCAAGGCCAGGTTGGATGAGGCCTTGAGTGACCTGTGCTAGTGGGAGGTGTCCCTGCCTAAGGCAGGGGGTTGGAACTCAGTGATCTTTGAGGGCACTTCCAACCTTACCATTCTATGATTCAAACACTGCAGTTGTTTTACAAAATCCAGATTGTCCCAGCTGATTTCAGCCTCTTCTATTCCCTTTGTGTTACACAGACAAGGGTACTATGTCCAACTTGGACACATCCTGATTGATCATAGTCACCAATTGTCAGGTAGTTTGTCAATACAGCTTTCTAGATTTGAGCAGATAATCCCCCATACACACACACATGCTTTTGCCAGAGATAAGAGCCAAATCTTACCTTCAAAGCTCTTGAAAGACTCAAACAGCTCAATAAGCGACTGTGTTGACAGTTGTTCATGGTATTTTGAAGCTACTTGGACACAGATCTGCAGGTTCTGACGAATGTTAGCAGACAACATAGCACGCAGACACTCCAGGGAGTCTTCTACCGACAAGGAACCGAAATAATTCACTAACCACTGCAAAGACATAAGCCATTTCAGACTCATGTAGAACAGCCCACGCTCTGAAATCGAATGTTGAAACCCATTATTAACATCCCGACACGCTCGGTCTAGCGCACTGGACCTCCTACCTCAGGATTGAGTAGGTGAGTGTGAACAACCGCGCGCTTGATGTCATACAGGTCTGTGAAGTGCTCGAGCGCTCTCTGCAGCAATCCAGCCTTCTCACACAGCTGAGCTATGTGAGCCCGGTCATAATGAGTAAACATTTGGTTTCCCAGGATAGCATCTGCAACCTAGAAGGGACAGTGAAGATTCCTTTAGCTCCCAAACACTATCACTCTGCACGGACCACAGTGCAGTAGTTGGCCTAGTTACAGACAAGCCAGCAGCTCTCAGAGCATACCTGAGGTGCGTGCATGAGGTTCATCTCAAGTAAACGCGTTTGCAGGGGACCTTCTGAGGGACGATTATTCTTCAGTGCATCCAGCAAGAAGGCTGTGCATTGCTGAATTAAATTATATTCCATAAAGACATCCACAATCTGCAAGTAAAAAGAGAGGCTTTTGATTAGAAACTGGAAACATATTTCAGTGAAGTCCAACATCAAGCGAAGCTTCCAAAGCTAACCCATTTATTCCAGCACTGCATGAAGCTGTCGTTTAGTGTTCTTCAAACTAGGCAAGAAACAGAATTCTCACAGTAAAACAAATCCAAAGAGTTAAAAAAAAAAACACAAACCTTTCTCTAATGGTAAGAGTATGGTTCCTCTTATCAATTTAAGACCTTAAAGATAACTTATTGCTATGAAATGTTATTTACCTGTGTTATGTCTGCAAGAGGTTCTTCATCTTGAACAAGCATTTGTGCGAACTGCTGTCCTTGATCAGGGCTGATTCTCATGACATTCCTCAGCAAGAAAATCCAGTCTGGAGTATATCCAACCTGAGAGACAATAAAGAGCAGTAACTCAGCAAGAGCACATCCCTTGCTAAATACAGAACTCAGTAAAAGCTACCATCAGAGCCTTACACAACCCATTCAGGATTTCCTCATTTGGACAAGGCTACATAGGGAAGTATTTCACCATCCCCGGAGATACTTAAAAGAGAGATGTAGTATTAAGGGACATGGTTTAGCACCAGACTCAATGGGGTTAGATAACAGTTGGACTCAACCTTAGGTCTTTTCTAGCCAAAATAATTCTATGATTCTGTGACAGGATACACACAGGAAATCCAGCAGTAATTATTCACAACAATAATCTTAGACCAAAGCAGGTACTGCACAGGTTCTCAGACTCTCCCCCAATCACTTCTAGCTACTTTGGAAAGAAAGTTTTTCTTAAATACAAGACAGATACAGCAATTTAATTTCCTCTCACCTTCTTAGCATACAAAACAATCTTCTGGACTTGTCCTGTTTCAGCAAAACACTGGATGACTTTGTTTGGAACATTGGCTCTCAGATAGACACTAAGTGCTAGCGTAGGATCTACAGATTTCACAAGGTCTCCCAGCTCCTCTGAGCACTCCAGCTGTTTAAAGATAAATACAGTTAGTCCACTCTAACAGTGCCATGCTGAAATGCATTGCTAACTTCCTCATTCCTTTTCATTTTGGACTTCTCTTAAGAACAATTAAGGCTCAGCTTGGCAGCATTATCTGACTCAGCAGTGATGTAGTGAGTTCAGTTTCTTACACTGTTCTACAGGAGCCAGAAATGCATTTATAGAGCTAAAAAGAATTAGGGGAAACACTGTATCAGCATGTTTCCTCAGCTCCTTACAGAAATGTAACAATAGCTCCAAGTATATGCAAGCCAGTATCCACAGAAGCCTGAAGTGGTGTGGGAAAGGACAGCAGCAGCTCAGAGCTTTCCATATGAAGTTCTCTCTGCTGTAGTTTAAGAACGAGCAAAGCTCTTGCAGGATTTGATCAATTCTCTTGCAGTAACATGAGTCATAGCTGCAGGCAGAGTGAACACCTATTGCTCAACTGTCTGATCACACTAATGCATTGATGAGTTACCCAGCTGAGTGTTCCTGGAGCAGGGGGCAGGCTGTCAACCAGCTATGCCCCTCCTCCTCCTCCCAGGCTCTGAATGTGTCTATCCCAAACTTACCTTATCTTCTTTTAACCATTTTTCCAAGAGCTGTTTGCGCCCCTGCTGCAGGACTGGTCTGCAGAGCTCCAGGGACTCGTACTTGTTCAGCTGTCCTTGGTCAAGCAGAATGCCAAAGTACTGGAGTAAAGGGGAAGTCTGTCCTGGCTGAGCTGGAACGGCCTGGAACCGGCGTATGGTGTCTGGAGTACGCAGGATTCCCTGCCAGAAAGAGATGCACTTTAGTTTTGTCTTCTGCTGCTGTGGCTTGGCAAGAGTTTCTCTAGAAAGATGTAGCTGGAAATGCTTGCTACAGCAACATTATGCTCTGCCAGTCCAGTGTAAGTCAAAAGCAGTATGGCTGAACATCAGACATTGAGATGTTTTGACAGAAGCTGTGCAATAGTGGCCTATTAAACTTGTTTCAGTAGCAATGCAGATTTAAGTTCAAAGGACTGTCCTGCAGCATTAAGACACCTTCACCCTTGCAAGCAAGCTCCTTTCATCAGAATTTAGTCTCTCAGTCTGCCATTTTATCTTGTTTCCAGATGCAGCCTCAGCTACAGGATGTTTTTTCACAGAGGCTTTTCTAATCACTGAAGAAGATAAATACCAGAAACATTAAGCCTCGTGGCCATTACTTTATCATTACTTCTTCTCTCCCTCTATGGGTTTCACACAGGCTTTAAGAACTTTCAGCATACAATCAGTACTCTCAGCATATTGCACACAGGTTCTGCACAGGTACACAGGAGCAAGATTTTGGTCTCACCACCTAAGAAATCCAGCAAGCTTTCCTGAAGCAAGAAGCTTAAGCCTGCAGAGTTCATTACTACTCTAAGTAGCAATCTCTTACCTTTGGAGCATTAGCTGCCACTTTTGCTGCCTCAGAATAGTTCCCTTGTGCAAAGAGTGCATTGAATTTTCTGGCAAAGAGTTCCTCAGCACCTGCCAGGTTGTTGCGGACAGCCATTCGTAAAGCTAGGTCAGGATTCTGCAGCACATTTGTGATATAAGGAATAATATTCTCTTCTTCCACACACACTGAGAGCACCTGAATAAATCAAGGAAAACTTCTAGTTAGTCGACATAAGTGAGCCAAGGACCAAGGTAACCTCTAAAAAGGAAAGTTATGGTCTAGATGATGGCCTTGCTAGCTGCAGTGCTGCCACTTCATTCCAGAAACAGACTTCTGGTCAGAAAGAACCTCTGCCATCCAACTACTGCATCGAGGCAGATGATTAACAGTTTAAACTGAGCTACTTAGAGCTCAGAAATACAGAGATACAAATACTATCTTCCTATACCCTCTACTCAGCATCTTAAATAACCAATCCAAGAGTATAAAGAAGGAACAAGTCTTCTCTGCATTAGCCACACCCAATGAGCAACCCTTGAAATCAATTCCATGTACAGGCACAGCTGGTCAGTGTCAGTAGGCTGATCTAAGCCAAGGCACAGGTGTATGGAGATACAGTGGCAAACTGTATCTTTGGGGCTCAGAAGCCTGCTAGACAATGGATGTTCTGCATGGAGTTCAGAGTTAAACCACATTTGAGAGTCTCATTAACATGTGCTGTGCAAGAGGACACAATTTGCCTCCCAAAGCAGGGAGCTTCATCCTCTACAGCAGGAGCATTTAGGTGCACTGACTGCCATTACTGAACTCCCAGAACTAGGCAACCAGGACTGGAGTTGTAAAAGAAACCAGAGATCAGACAAGCTGCACCCATGCTCAGCTATCTGATACCTCAATATTCCTCATTCTCTTTTTCTGCCTTGTCTATAAGGTCCCAGAAATTAAGATTTGAACACTACAGTAACTAAGAGCCAATGGGTTTAGCTACACAAGTAGTTGCCAGGCCACGCTGCCTTACTTGTCCCTTTCTGTTTACTCCAATAATTCCAGCTGTTGCTTCATGCTGTGCAGTAACAAAGATGGTCTCTCCACTGATTCTGTTCATGTAGATGCAGGTGCCAGTTTCCAGGTCATACAAGTGGATATAGCCATACTTTGTTATGAGAAACACCACATCATGCTTGTCACTGATCTGCAAAACAGGAACAGGTTAAAGGAATTCGGTCTGGGATGAATGGGATGAAAGGAGTCAGTGCTTTTAAGAATCAGCAGGTAGCTGTGCCCTTTCATGACAACTGGGAGCACTGTTACATTTTCACTTGAGTACTATCATCACAGTAGAATGATTTAAGAGCTTGAAAGACAGTTCAATAAACAGGGATGTTTCTTCCACAAATAAGAAGATGCTGCCTTTGAATGCTGCTTTAGTTTCAACGTTCACTTCAACACTAGTGAAGCAGCAATCACACCAGTTTAGGGCCAAGCCTCAGGTCAATATATTGACCACCTTGCTTCCAGTGTCATATCCAGCCAGAGAAGCTACAGAGTTGGTTTTGTGCTTGTTTGCAGTTGTCTTACCTGCATGGCAACAGGGAAGTCATTCTGTGCTTCAGGAGGGAAGAAGACATCCACTGCTTTCTTTGGAAAGGGCTGATTCCCAGAAGGTGGTGTGCCAACCTCAATGATATGCAGCTGTGCAACAGATAAGATTACTCTGTTAGTCCTTGTACTTAATTTATGTAACAAGAGATTCAACAATGAAGATAGGAGAATTCTTTTGCATAAGCTTGGGATTAAGGCTCAGTAGCAGAGAGAAACTAAATCAGTCTTCCTAAATACTTTGACTGTCTGAAGATGTGGCATACTGTATCCATGTACTACAGAGGAGGGAAAGGGTTAGGCATGATCTTTAGTTGCCCCCAGCTACTCAGAAGTTTAAGGATTCAGTTAGGTCACTTCATACATTCTTTAAACTTGGTTAGTACTCTACAAAGACAGTTCTGAAGGTGTTTTCTCTGAATCTAGCTTTGTTTTGACTTTGGTTCAGCTGCCACAAAGTGGCTCACAACTCCAATGTTAATATTAGACCACTGGTTAGGCTTGTAACTTCATTTTTTTTATCCAGTAATTTGGAAGTAAGTTAAGTCTGACACTGGGGATCAGCATCAACAGAAGATTACAACAGCTTTTCCCTTAAGCTGAGCCTGTGAAGCTTAGTCACATGTTTCAAACAGCTAACCAGGCTGATCATGACATGCCACCTCACTTCAGGACTGGAAGCAGCCTTCTGCTACACCAGTTAGTCCTTGCTGTGAAACTCTGCATGCACCAGTTTCCACATAAACTTACATTCAGTATTCATCTATATACAAGTAACAAAATCCAGACTGACAGAGGCCTTTCACTTTTTTCCCTAAAGGCACCTTTGTGCCTCAAACCACCTGTTTTCCTGGAAGTAGATAATCAGGGGCACTCACTGAAGATTACAGCATATTTAGAACCAAGTCTTACCTTACCCCCAGCTTGCCCTCTTACTGCAAAACAGAAGAGAGTGGATTCTTCAGCGTTTCCTTCCATCTTGAACTGTGCAAAGCTAGCTGCATGTCCCTCAATTGGTTGTGACACTTTTCTATCTACAGAATATAGCTGCATGGCTCCCACCACACGATTTTGCTAGACAAGACAGAACAAGAGTCAGAAATAACAAGCAATCAGCCAATAATTTCATTTAAGTAAGTGTTGGTAAATACACTGTCACAGCAAACTGAAGCACCAGGCCATGCTTTCTCTCATAAAAGCATCACTTAAGAGTCTTAGCCTTGTACTAGGGTTTGTACCATTACTGTAAGATTTTCAGTTACACTTCACTTTATTTGATGATCCAGACAAGCATTTATATTGCCAGTAACGTTTTAGGCAAGGAAACAAACATATCAGTCCTGTTCCTCTAGGAAGAGGACATGAGAGAAGCTCTGGGCCTCCCAGTTGGTGAAGTACCTGTGCAGATATGCCAGTCAGCAGGAGCCATTTCTGCTTGGCGTCGGTGCGGTAGTTGATGATCTGGCAGCCGGCGAGGCTGGAATGGCGATCAAACATTTTCACAGGCTGGGACTCCCCCTCCATGCTCCAGTGGTAGACTGCATTATCCGTTACAAGGGCAACAGTATTCAGAGAGATCCACTTCCAGAAGGTGACATCATCTGTCATGGTGTGAGCCTTCATTTTGCTCTTCATTTCAATGTTAAATATTTGAAGTGTTTTCCCAGCTAGAAAACACAACAGTGTCAGCCAGGTGACAGCTTTCACTTATTTCAAGCCCTGGTTAAAAGTAGAAGAGCTGCACAATGACATTAAATCCTCACAAATTCCCTTCAAGAAAATGCTGCTATAGACTGCAGTATCTTCAGTGCTCAGCTATTACTTTTAACCAGACCACTCTCCTAGGGATAATTTTGCCACTACTGAGCAACCAAACAGATGTGGAAAACAACTTGGTAGGAACAAGAGCTTCAGCTACAGGAAGGACAAGTTGTGTAATACTTCACATACATCCAAACTAGGTTACAATAATGCTGAGTCTCTTGAAAGTTGTAAGGAGTTATAAAAAACTGTCCACATCTGTTTTAAGCACGAGAGAAAAAAAAAAGGCACAACATGGAACAATCAGGTTGCAGAGGGCTTTTGTGATTCAGACTCATTAATTAACATCCTCAGGTTGCACTAAGCATACACAGCTACTGGCTGCAAACCAGACTAACAGATACTGTGCAAGGGAAGGAATCTAGTGACCAACACAAGCTCTAGAAGGTAAGAGGAAAAGTTCTCCTAATTACATTGAATGGTGCATACACACAGTGGCATGGAAGAAATTATTTCTTCCTGTTGAGAAGATTAAGAAGGTTCTGACCAACTCTTACCAGTTTTAGGAGACAGCTATTTAAGAACATGCTAATATAGCCTAAGAGGAATAGTACAGATCATGTGAAAATAGGTGCAGGTCAGAATATCTGCTACAGTTAACCAGAATTCAGCCTGATCAAGCCACAGTGCCATATGGGCAAGTGCTTTCACTCATCAGGGATTAGTTAGAAGACACCATCAGTTCTGCTGCTGACATAAGATGCCAAGTCAGGAGTTTCTCTGGAGCTTGGAGAAGTCTAACACAGTGTTACCCAGGCTATAGACAAGCAGTTTGTTTCCCTGTCTAGAGCAGCTGCAGCTTTAGAGTCAAGGGAAATGACATTCAGGTAACATGCATCCTGCAAGGCTCATTCAGGAGGGAAAAAGTCTGCACTTAAATCATAAAGATCATTCCTGTTCAGAAAAAAAAATTGGTATCAAGATCTCAATAGTTTAAAAACACTTCTTAAGGGGATTATTTTTCTGTATGTAAAGGACTCCCTTGTTTGGGAGGCCACAAAAATCTCAGGATTTTAGGCACTCGGTTGCTTAAATGCCACTGTTCAGCCATGTGCACCACAGAGCTGAGCTATTTTATTCTGCTTTTTCATTTCATAAGACACGACAGGAACTAGTACAGTCAATTGAAATAACTCACCATCTGCACACACAAGAAAGCATTAAAGTTGTGACAAAACAGTAGCACAGTATTAAAAGTCAGACAACATTGAATACATATCAACCTTTCCATTAGCAACACATGCTTTCCTAGAGTGACACTTCAAGGCTTCTTGTGCCTCTTGGGGAAAGAGAAAGACTTCTCTGTAGTTCTCTGCAGTTTCCAGAGCTGCTTGTTCTGTGTCACCAGAGATACCAAGTTAGGTGACCTTGTGGTTGATTCACCACCCAAGACTTCCCTGAATAGCTTTACTCTTCCTATCACTAACTGATACCACACACATGCACAAACTGGTCCACTGGCCCTTTGCAGCAGGGCCAGACTGAGACCTTGAGGAATACTTTTCCTCCTCCACAGCCTTAGTTTTCCACTCTGCAAAGAGGAGCTTAGCTGCTAGACTTTATACACTTGTGAGAACAGGTCTCACTTCCCTCTGACATGATTCCTGACCTGAGACTCCAAAGTATCTTCAAAGCTTACACTTCCCTTCCAGCTCTCCCTACTTTGAATAAAGCAAAACTCATCCTAATGATCA
The DNA here is from genome assembly GCA_013399775.1 of Semnornis frantzii. NCBI lineage: Eukaryota > Metazoa > Chordata > Aves > Piciformes > Ramphastidae > Semnornis > Semnornis frantzii. The sequence continues at coordinate 3,021 of VWYK01065094.1, read as the reverse complement.
ACAAAGAGCAGGAAGCCTCAGCTGAAGCTTACTGCCCAGTAACCTTCAGAAGAAGTGAAAATGCATTCAACTTAAGCTCCCATTAAGCTCTGAAAAATTGGAAAGGGATCTTCCCACATAAATTGCCCAAGAGACCTCTGTCAGGCATAAACTAGTCCTACAGGAAGCTCTCCATCCACTTGAAGCATTTCCTTATCAAGACTTCCATACCTTTCAGTGCAATGACTTTACTGGCAGGGTTCATGATAGCACTGTCAGCTGAAATTGGTCTTCGAATTGGGTTGCTGGGGTCATTCATGTCAATGATCACCACTTGAGCCTGTTCTCCTACTTTCTCTCTGATGCAGATGAATTTGTCAGACTCCATTGTCAGAGTGCTGAAGCCAATGTTTGCTGGGTTGATGCCCAGATTTTGGAGCTGGAAGAGAAAGGGGGGAATTAAAAAAGTTTAGCATTAGGTTATTACCTTGTTACAGCTTTTGTGAAAGTCACAAGAGATACCAGGCTTCAGCTACCTTTTTGTAACCATACAATCACTGCCACAACTCTTGCCCATCTTCAATTAAGCCCACCAGACTTCCTGAAGAAGTCCTGCAGCATCCAAGCACTTGGTGCCTTGTCTTCAAGGTCCATTTACAACCTACTGGTTGGAGAACTCAACTTATGAGACCCTCACATGGTTTAAGGCACACTGAATTTGCCTGCTCCTGGTAGCTGTGCTAGAACTGCAGCTTCAGTACTCACTCTCACCAGCTTTGAACCCAGAGCCCTAACTTATTCCACTGAGCTTGGCAGCTATCACTATTTCAAGCTTAACATCACACGTGAGGTGTCTGAGCTTTATCTTTATCCTTGTAGAGTTAAAAAAAGCTACCTGTCTAGCAATAAGCCTAGTCCTGTCTAGCAGCAAGCCATTACCCAGGAGGCTTGAGCTAGCACATAGGAGATAGACACTGCTGAAGTCAGAAACAGCTCATCCACAGCCATACCTAACTCAGCAGACATCAACAAACCACCTCCTTTTCTGCTGAGCCACAGTCTGCTTCTGCACACCTTTGAATTACGTTTCTAGCACAGCTTGCAACAGACCAGTTTAGTTAATACCACTTCACTGTGCATTAGGATGCAGTAGTGGAACAGTTTATTCCATGTTTCACAGTGGGAATGCAGAAGGGTTAGTTCAGCTCACAGACAGACAGCCTGTGGGTGGATATACCTCAAAAACTCAAGATCAGATTTATCTGTTACAGGAATTGTTGCTTCTGCTACTTCAGATGTTTTCCTTTGTGGGAGACAGTTTGAACTTCAAGCACAATGTCTCCCAAGGACTAGACCTTCAAAGCCATTTCAGTATTATTGTACTAGTTTGAATGAAAACACCAAGCTCTTATCAGCTGTGCTCTGTAGGAGCTGAGAAGACCACGCCTGAGCTGCTCTGCTCCCACTCCCTTGCAGCTGCTGATAACAAGAGTGGTTTACTACAGTGCCCCTTTGCCCTGGCTTTCAGGCAGCACATGAGGAACAAGCAACATTTAAGCCATGGCACACCAAGTTAACAGAAAAAAGCTTCTGAAGAAGCACTTAAATGGACCATCTGTATCACCCACTGAATTGAGATGGACAGATCTTAGTAGAGCTGAAGGTTGTGACTCGACAGCAAGTCAGTTTTAGCTCCTTGGGTCTGCTGAAGGAGAGAATTTATAGAAGATGATTCAGCCTTTCTATATGGTTCTCTGGTCACTCTGCCTTGAAGGTACTCCTGCTCACTCAAGAGAGGACTTTCCCATGTGAAGTTCTTCAGTCAGGTTCAAACATCAAAACCATGCTGAAGGGCTAATTTCACAACTAGTTTAACACAGATCTCTTAGTAAGTGTAAGGTCTGCCCAGCTTTTGTTCTCCAAAGGACTTTAGGAGAGGTAAGACTATAAGCAGAACAAATTTAAATGTAATTCTTCAAGTCAGACCTCAAGCTAGTGACCATGGCTGAAAGCCTTCTTCCAAGGCAGAACACTTGCACTTCCTGCAACTTACCACAGCCAACAGTTCCACCCCAAGCCAGCACCCTTGACACTTATCCACCTGACAATTGCACCAGGAAACTTCCAGGTGAAAGCCAAGTGGTTTATCAGCTCTTCCAAGAAATAAAACTGTCTTAATGTCACAGCTCCTTGACAGGCCAGAACTCTGTTATTCTGATTTAACTCTCCAAAGTCCAGCATCACAAAACTATATCCCATTCTTTAGCAACATGGATTTACTTAGAAGATTCCAAATTTAGGAGAAGATCTTCCTTTCACACCTTTGAGTGGTGTTCTCTAGGCCTGGGACTTTGCTATCATCTCTCCATCATTTCTCCATCTCTGCTATCATTTCTCCATCAGCTAGGCAGGGCTACAGGTAACTTGCTCACATCTCTGCAGGCAGAGCATGTTTCAAGACAGAAGAATTTCATCTGATAGAGCTGGAGAGACTTACTAGGATGTGATGTTCTCTTCTTAGAGCTACATGCTCAGCAAGTGCAAAATTACTTACGAAGGATAACTTTGAGTTCCAAGTACTCCACCTGGCAATAACTCACAGCACTATACTCAAACATCACTGACAGCACAAACCAAAGAAGCAAGTCCTAGCAGATGGTAGACCTCTTAGGGAGGTCTGGACTTAGCCACTGAATCAAAGTTGGTTAGATATTGCAAGACAGATTTATCCTAATCACAATCAAACTGCCATCTGCTAGGTATCATGTCCAGGGTAGCCAACTCTGGTCAGCAGAGGAAGATGTGGTCCCTTTTAAACTTCAGACTATTTTCACAGG